>PVJL010008242.1:0-68743 GCA_004026885.1 Lyroderma lyra
GGGGAGAAAGGGGAGGGGGTGGGAGAGGAGGGGGGGAAGCTAAATATAAGGTGATGGAAAGAGAAGTCACATTAGGTGGTGAACTTATTATACATCAAGTGGACAATGCACTGTAGAATTGTATGCCTGAAACCTATGTAATCCTTGCTAACAGATGTCACCCCAATAAGTCTAACAATAAAAATGAATTAAAAAAAAAGATATAGGGTAGCTGAAAAGATAAGAAAATAAAATCTTTATGTATAATTCCTATAAGAGACTTACTTCAGACTGAAAGACACACAGACTGAAAGTAAAAGAATAAAACAAATTATTTAATGAAAATGAAAATTAAAAATAAAAAAGGTGGGATAGCAATAATTAAAGCAGACAAACCAGACTTTAAAACAAAAGCTGTAACAAGAGACAAAGAAGGACCCAGTAATCCCATTTCTGGGTATTTATCCAAAAAAACCCCCAACAGTGCTTTAAAGGGACATGTGCATCCATATGTTCATTATAGCATTATTTACAATAGCCAAGTTTTAGAGGCAATCTGGGTGTCCACTGATGGATAAATGGTTAAAGAAGAGGTGGTACATATACACAATGGAATGCTAGTGAGCCACAGAAATGAATAAAATCTTGCCATATACAATAACATGGACGGCTCTAGAGGGTATTATGCTGACTGGAGTAAGTCAGATAGAGAAAAATAAATATATAATTTTAGTTATATGTGGAATCTAGAAAACAGGATAAGTGAACAAACAAAACAGAAACAAACTCATACATACAGAGACTATATTAATGGTTGCTGAACTGTGGGACGTGTTTGGGAGGCTAGGTTAAAGGGGTACAAATTGGTCGTTATAAAAAGTCACGGGATGTACAGTATAGCATAAGGAATACAGCCAGTCATATTTTTTAAAGAGGTAAAGCCAAGAAGCAGTTTATTGAGAAGAAAATAAGGTGAAACAAAGAGATAGTTTATTAAAAGGGAAAGTATACTTTTAAGAAGTAGGAGTGCACTTGAGCAGGCAAATGGCTTAAGAGCCCAGTCATATTTTAATAACTATGCATGGTGTCAGATGAACAGTGGATTTATCGGGTTGATCACTTTGTAAGATATATATATATATATATATATATATATATACACACACACATATATATATATGTGTATATATATATATATATATAAATGTCTAATCACTCTGTTGTACACTTGAAACTAATATAATATTGTATGTCAACTGTAACTGAAAAATAATAATGTCGCCCCCAACACCAAAAAAAAAAAATCTGCCTCGGCTTCTCTCTGTCTTGCTATGAGGAAGTACCTCTCTCCTAGCAAGGTGACATTCTTATCCAAAGTGCTGTTAACAGTGCTCTGAATAAGATAATTACCCAACAAAGTTAATATTAGCCAAATTGCAGACTTTAAATTAAAAATATATCTGATTGCAAGATTGGAGCCCAAGTCACCTGTCTTACTTACCCAATGAAGGTGTGGTTTGTTTGCCTGGAAAGTAGGAAACATCACAGCAAGGAGGCTGCCATTCTTATTGGGAAGGTGAACCCACTTTCAAAGGAGGGGGCCCAAGGATACTTTCTTCTGTACTTTGAGGCAGCAAGGGAATGAGATTTCTGCTTTCTACTGCACCTCTGTGTGATGATGGCATTCACTTTGCAGGGCAGCAGTGCAGTTTAGCACAGCTTACCTCTCCTTGGTGAAGACTGTGAACTGAGGTGACATCAGAACAGGAAAGAGCACTGGTACACGTGTTCCAGTGTCCTTGTGGGGTGGTGCGAGGAGACAGTCCAAGCTCATCACCTGAGCTCTCCCGTCTGTGTGCCCTGGAACTGTGTGGCTCTGTGACAGCTCACAGGAAGGCTGTTAAGTCTAAGCGGAAAGAGTGCAGGTACTGGGGTCTAAAGAATTGAGTTCTACAGTTCTTTGTTTTTTCTGTCTGGCTTATTTCACTTAGCATGATGATCTCCAGGTCCATCCATTTTGTCGCAAATGGCAGTATTTCATCGTTTCTTACAGCTGAGTAATATTCCATTGTGTGTATGTACCACAGCTTCTTTATCCAGTCATCTGTCACAGGGCACTTTGGTTGTTTCCATGTTTTGACCACTGTGAACAGCGCTGCGATGAACATTGGGGTACATAAGTCTTTGCGGACAAAGGTTTTCGAGTTTTTTGGGTAGATCCCCAGAAGGGGGATTGCTGGGTCACATGGTAACTCCATTCCCAATTTTCTGAGGAACTTCCAAGCAACAAAAAACCAAACAAATAACCCATGGGCACAATCAAAAGTTTAATGTTTATTTGGGGACAAGTGGGGAGGGGATGGAAAAAGGGGTAGGGGGTGGGAGAGGAGGGAGGAGGAGCTAAACCTATGGTGATGGAAAGAGAACTCACACTGGGTGGTGAACTTATACAAATAGACGATGCACTGTAGAATTGTATACTTGGAACCTATGTAATTCTTGCTAACCAATGTCACCTCAATAAGTCTAACAATAAAAAAAGAAGAATTGAGTTCTAGTAGTCACTGTGCCATTAACTAATTGGATAATTTGGGTCAGTCAGTTCCTTCTGTACACCTCAATATTCTCATCTGCTAAATGGGGGTCACAAAATGTTCTATCTAGGGTGAGAGAATAGAAAGGATAATAAACATGGAAGTTCTCTTAATATAAATAAATAGTTATGAACCACCTGAAATGATTAGCCAGCAAGAACATTGTCATTTTAGGATATTAAAAAGACAGGAGAAAAAAAATCTAAAGTTTCCTATTTTCTTCAGAGAGGGTTGTAGAATAAGCACATCACTGAGGGATGAAGGTTATGAGGAATATTAGCAGTATGTAATTACGAAATAGAGCCCAAAATACCAATATTCATTGGGCTAATAAACTAGTTTTTTTTAAAAAACATTTACTGAAAGGCTCAAAATATAACATAAGTACAAGTGTATAACTAGTATATATTTCTGAACCTTACAGAATTGGAGAATATATTCTCAACTGAAGCAAACGACGTATCAAATGGCAGCTTCATGTAATAGAAAGAGCAGGGGGCAGGTGGGTGCCACCTCTGGCATGGGCAAATCCTGAGAAAGCCACCTTTGTGGCTTTCCCCATGTCACTTTATAATGGAGGTAATTATTTTATAATGGAGGTAATTATTCAGCTCGTAGGTTTGAATGAAACGAAATGAAATAAAATAAAATAAAATACATATCTGAAAAAGTGCAAGTGCCTGTGAGGTACCATTATTTTAATTATTTGGTAAGATCTCTGTTCTTATTTTAACTTACTCATAATTCAACAAACATCGATTGAAGGTCTGTATGATATTCCCTAAAGCAGTTATTCATACTGTGCAGCTATGTGAAGTGAGAGGAGGAAGAGGGGCTTTCTCGTTGGAAGGGCTAGGGACGGTTCATTACAGAGGTGACCACCTGAGCTGAACAAGCAAAGATTCATTCATTCATTTCAGTAACGTCTGTTGAGCTAATATTTTTTGTATTTGATTAACTATAGGAAATTGCTATTTTTTTAAGTTAAAAAAAGGTTGACTGTTGGCAATCTCCTATGATATTTGCATACTTTCTTTAATAATCCCAATCTTGAGAATGTGAGCTTTAGGCTTGTTTAGGGAGAATGTTCATTACTTAGAAAGACAAAAGAGAAATAAACATTAATATTTTGTTTAGACCTGTCTCTCTGCCTTCAAAGCCCATTCTTCTGCTTTCTTCCTAATGACAGTAAGAAAAGCTGCCCAAATTTGAAGAGTTATAACCCTTTCAACTCAGCTTTTAGAGATGACATAAAGCCAGAAGGCAACTTGTCCGCTTTAGTGTTCACTGGTCAGATGGAAAAAGGAAGTATTTAATAAGAAACACCTGGCATATTTGAAATGATATCCACACCTCTGTTTCTAAAAAAACCTGATGGTAATCTGTTTTCTGGATTATTAATAATTGTCGAATAGCATCTGGATTTAACAGGTGATGGAAACTTGCAGGAAGGCTAGGCTGGTTTTCAGAGAAGGTTTGTCCAGCCATCTATTTAATTTCACTCCTACAATCCAGTGTGTTTTCAGACATGTGGTTATGAAAGTACCTAAGTGTTTTGGTTAACATCTGTATGAAGGATTGCAGTCCAAAAGAACAGGCCAGTTGCAGAGGGCTGTTTCAGTTTGACAGAAGGTTGTAACAAACACACCTTTTAGTAAGGAGATGCTGGAAGTAGTATTCTGTCCCTGGAAATAAAAGTCAAACTAATCTCCTAGTGACAGGGGCCTTGCTCACTAGCCCTATTTCTCATCATCTGAAAACTGCCAGTCACGGAAATAATGTACCAGCTGGCTAGTTAGCAGGGACTCTGCTGCTGGAGAGGGGAGCATCTATAGATGACAAAGGGATACTAAGACAATAGGAGCTCCTTGCATTGTCATTTCATACTGTTTAGTCATGCAGTAGCTCTCTAGCTGTGTGCATGAAGGAGCAAGCTCAAGCCCCACTCTGCTGACTCCACCAATAAAAATGGCAACACTGAGAGTGGTTTTGCACTCCCCAGAGACAGGAGTGTGAAGTCAGTTCACGGAAGGCCAGTGAATGTTACCCTTCGGCGTTACCCTTTTTTCACTGAGCCAAGAAAAGTGTTCCCAGCAATTTTCAGACTTCCTCAACCAACTGACCAGGTCACTGTACTTAAGAACAATATAAAACATGAAGATCAAAACTAGAGATCTGAGATATTTTCAGTAAGAGGAAAAAAGAGGCAATGTTTCTGTTTGTTTTTTTTTTAAATAGAAAAATCATGAGGGTATTTGGATGTTTGCTTCAGTCTTTCATAAATATTTTCCTTGGAGGCTGAGGTGGAAGAAGTCAGTAGCTTCTTTTCTTTGCTGAAAGAGTCATTATCTCAGAGATTTAGGGATTAGAAAATTGGGGATACCACATGGTGGAGATGAGAAGATAAAAGAATCTGGGAGTGTTCGCTTTTAGGTAAAGATAAAATAACGTGTTATTTCTCTCCTTTCTTTTATCATCTCCTTATACATCATGTCACATGAAGATAATATAAATAAAAATGATCTTATGAGTGGGAGAAAATAACCAAATACAATCGTGTGATTTTTAGGACAGAGGGTCACAAATCACTGATCTCTGAGTTTTCTTCCCAAGCCAATCTGTGGATTTGGTAATATACTTTGGCCAATCCATCTAACTTCCCTGAGCGATTTTTTCAACAAGATCATGCTCTGCCTCATGTGGAAGTTGCGAGGTTAGTTTTATTAGGGTTTGGGAGAGGCTCAATGAAAGGTACTTAGAAATACAAGGTAATGTAACAAAGGAAGCTGAAGATACTGTATACTAATAAAAGAAATGAAACATATACACAGGGTACCAATGTAACAAAGTAAGCTGAGGATACCTTATAAAATAAATGAAAAATATACACAGGGTACCTAAAACTAATTTTGAAGGAGCCCGAATGCAAACTTGACCCAGAAACTACATAAATACCAGTTGGAGAGAATTGGATCATCTTCCATGGGCCTCATAATATTGGCAATGTGGTGAAATTAATTCTGTCCCTCTGGGTGGTACCTGAATTTTCAGATCTTCCTTCTAGGTCCTCTCAAAGATGGAAGCAATATGCCAGAGGCACCTCTGGATTTACAGATCTCCCAGCATTCATGTTTCATCTCCAGAGCTCATTTCCTGATTGCAGGGCTAAATGACTGCTCCCCATTCCATCTAACACCCAGCTGCTCTAGTTCTGACAGTTCATATTTGATCGCTGCTAGTTTCCTGGCTGAGGGCATTTAACTACAAGATTGCAGAGCCTGTACATGATGGTTACCTTGACAAATACCTTCAGAAAGTCCAAACTTATCTCATTTGATCAGAACTTTAACCTTTATTGGTTTAGATTATAACTTCACCATTCAAAATTTAGAGATGTTCATTGATTTTTGTTTTTAGGTTTCTAAAAAGAAAATCCAAGTTTCTTAAGACAAGTAATTACAATGCTTCCCATGATTATAAGCTCTAATAAATGCAAATAATGGAGATAGAATATATAAACTTGGTATATAAACCAAGGCTAAGCAACCTCAGATTCGGTGCCAGTCCAAGATATTGACTAAAAACCTTACAATGGGTTTTCCCTCCCAAAACATCATTTTATGTGTTGTGAGTATGACTCTTCTAGAATATCTGGTATAGTTCTCTAAACCCACAGTTTGAACTTTGCCATAGCTTTGTAGAGGAGAAAAAATTGAGGAGTGAAGGACATTTGGAGAGAGAAAGAGAGAAAAATAGGAGTGGGACATGTGGGTTGGGGAGAGAATGAAAGAAGAAAGGAATGTTTGCTCTTTCTCATCCTCTGATATCAAACTCTGCCATTCATCTGAGGAGTTCAGAGTCAGAAGACCATGCACAAAGCAAGAAATGTGGCAGTAGTTCTCAAACTGTGTGCCAAGGAACCCTAGAAATTCTTTTCAGGGGCTGTCTTCATAGGTGGAGAGGGAGAAAAAGGACCCACCCTCTTTCCCCAGACCTTTCATGGACTTGGCAGCAGAGTGGAATCCTGAAGAGAGAGCCAATTTCAGTTTTCCATGTGAAATAAGCCATTTAGTATTTTAGTTTTAAATGAAGGTCATTATAAAATAAACAAGGTGGAAAAAATCAGCAAAGATCAGAAAAGAGCCAAGTGAAAGACTCTCTGTTATTGGTTCATGCCTTCTATAGCTGAACTTTCTAAGCCTCGACAAAGGGGGCGCTTCTCACATTGGCCTCCGCCAAATCCGTGGTCCTATGGCGTTCAGACTCCCACGAAAATACAGTTTAGCTTTTGATCATCCCACTCCTAGCTCTCTCCATATTGTCTCCTCTGTCTCCTACGTTTCTTTGCTTTTTCTAGAAAGCCAAGATAACAATGAAGCTCGGCTTTACCATTCAGAGAAATTATTGTAGAGTCATTCCAGACAATCTATGGATTTCTGTGCCAACTCAGGAACAAAGAATTTTGTTATACAACAATGATAGAGCAAAAAAGATATTGAAGCAAGCCAAAGAGTGAGGTTTAGAGAATGAAAAGAACTAACTATAAAACAGTGAGTAACATGCTAGAGTTTAAAAACCATTCCTGAGTAGTGGTTAGAAGTACAGAGGGTTAGAGTTAGCCTGATGTTGACCATGAAGGAGCTGCCAGAACTTTTCTAGGAGAGGGGAAAGATTTCTGCACAAGAGAATGCAGTCTGTACTTCCATTATTGTATCACAAAGTAATGAGATATCTGCCTTGCACATAAATCGTGGGGAGTGAGAACACCTGCTGAAATAGATACCGAATTAGATGATTTTCTTCAGGGTTTAAAGATCAGCATGGACTTCAGAATGCTATTGAGTTCAGAATTTGGCCAAAACCTTGCTATAGTGTCTTGCTAATCTGTCCTTTAAAGAGATAAAATGAAGTGGTTGGGGAAATTTTTTCTCAACAAAAAGAATTTCTGTTGAGGGAGAATTACAGTAATTGAGCCTTCTGCCAGGGGCTCTGCCCTGCTGCTGTACTAGGGAGCTGCTTGAAAAAGCCTAGAAATATCTGGTCCAGTGCCTGCCCTGCATTGTGCTTTGTGTTTGACAGAAGCTCAATAACTATTAGTCCAAGATGGTGCAGAAAATGCCTTTGCAATTTCTCGTGGGAAATGTCTTTCTTTGTAGAAGTTAGGTTGAAAGGAAAACATAACTACTTCTAGAACTGATGATGAGATTCAAGAATGTGTCCTTCATGCTAATTCTGCTCCTCCCCAATAGAAATAATGTTCAAGGTGTACTAAAATTGGAAGGTCATCTTGATATCTCTTTAAAGGACAGATTAGCAAGACACTATAGCAAGGTTTTGGCCAAATTCTGAACTCAATAGCATTCTGCAGTCCATGCTGATCTTTAAACTCTGAAGGACATAATCTAATTTTTATTTCAGGTGGGTTTTGTCAGTTCCTTCATAACCTGCTAGTGTTATAACCTTTCTTATTGTGTTGAGAAGGGAGTGGAGAGACTCTTCTTTGTAGCTAGGCTGGAATCCCTTCCCTCAAAATTGTCATTTATTTAGATTTATCAGAATTTTAGGGTTCAATAAAATTTTTCCCAACCACTTCATTAAAAACAAAACAAAAAGTATCACCTGCTTATTGCTACTTTTTGAACCCATTATAAACAATGGCTTTGAGATATCAGATCTGATATCCTTTAAAATTTAGCTCCATTTACATTTTGGCTTCTCCCATTCCTACCCCAGCATTAACTCCTGTTACAACTAGAATATGGAGGTTTGGACCTTGGCACCAGTTCTTATGAAATGTATGACCTTGATCAAGTCACCTAACTTCCATGAGCATCAATTTTCTTGTCTGGTGATAGAAAAAATAACGGGACTATTGGAATGATCAATTGAGATAGAGGATATAAAAACATCTTGTAAATTGCAATGCACTGCACAGATAGAATTAAAAACACTAAAGGGGGAGTGATGGTATAGTGGAATGAATATTGAATTTGGGGTCAGGAGACATGAATGTCAATCCTGAATCTTTTGCTCAATGGTTCTGTGATTTGGGGCAAATCATGTAAACTGTCTAAGACCCAGTTTTCTTAATTGTAAATGTGGATTATTAAACTACTAAGTAAAGTTCACAGGGTTTCATAATTAAAATAAGAGCTAACTGAACCAGGGGTAGACATCTAACTTTAATTATGCCCAGCAGATTGTCTCGGTTAGGAATATGGAATTAGGACTAAAGGACTGCCATCATTTCTGAGCAAGTGTGTCAGGAAGAGAACTCAATGTGCATTGTATAAAGGGCTGATTAGTAGAGAAAGCAGATTTACTGAGAAGGAAGAATAAAGTAGGTGAGAGAGACAGAGATATATACGAGAGCTGTCCAGAAAAATATCTAGCTATAAATGTCTCTATTTTTTATATTACACGGCTGGATACTTTCTGACAGCCCTCATACATACACAGGGTAAGAGGGAAAACATACCCTCTGATTTCTTTACTACTTCATTTCTAGGTGACATTCCTAGTATCCTTAATGTAAATTCCTTTTGGATTAGTCAAGGTTCAGTTGCAGATAAGTTAATCCATTTTAGCTAGTGTAAGCAGAAAGGGTTTTAATGCAGGAATTAGGTACTCACAAAGTAGTTGGTAGGGAGAGGAGCAGGCACTAGGCCAAGCTTTCAGGACTACTCCCCACAGAAGTGGTCCACTGAGGAAGTTATTGCCCCTTCCAGAAAGCTGAGGAAGCAGGAAGCTGTTTGCACAGATGTGGCTTTAGGACCACACTGCTTTTGTCAGATTCGCACTAGGAAGATTCTTGATACCTGTGAAGCCAAGAACTGCCCACAGACATATCTGCCTACACCACTCCACACATGTCCCCCTACCAACTGTGGGGCATGGCCTGAAGCTCTTGCAGTAACTTCTGCTTGGTGGAAGCTCCGTGGTGTGCAGAAGTGCATGCCAAGGAGTCTGAGTAATGCAGCCTCCGCAGTTCCAGCATGCAGCAAATCATGCATGAAATACAATTGGGTTTAGTGAGCTTATCTGTGTATCTCCACCATATTTACCGTGCTTTCTTTTTCCTCAAACTAGGTCTAGTCAATTTGTGTTCATTTCAACTGAAGAGTACTCATCCACACACCCATGTTAACTAACAAGCTTTTGAATACGCTGCAATAGAGCCATCAGGTTTCTTGCAATGAGATGTTCAGGGAGAGCTACTTCAGAGTCCAATAAAGAAACAAAGACAAGATCTGGCTAAGGTTGTGATGTTGTGGGCCTTTACAATGGTCTCTCCTGTCCTCTTTCAATACTTTTTGTGCTCAATTACTTGCTGACAAGCCCAAAGCTTAAGATATGGGTGCTTCTTACATGAACTGAGATAAGTGTAGAAAAGTTAAAAAAGAGACTGAATTATTTCTGGCATAATCATAATTCTGAATTGTAGCCTTAGTAAACAGAAGTTCTTTTCTATGTCACGCAATGCCGGGCACCCTACCCTTCCCTTCCTCTTTCATCCTCAGTTCAGGCCGCTTGCTGCACTGAAGGCCGACCTCCTTCTTTGGAGCTGGGGGCAGAGTTCAGGAGCCCTGGGTTGGCATTAGATTACCCCACTAGTGTGTGCTAGGATGCATGGAGTCATGGGAAGATTATAGAATGTTAGTCATTTGCTTTGCTACTTATCAGTAAGGGACCTCAGGTGAGGGTGGAATCCCTGTGATTTTCAGATACCTGTTCAAAGTGGAGTCCCAATGCCTGCCATTGACATTGGTGAGAATTACGTGAGAGCGCAGTAGTGCCTGTCACACAGGCCGTGGACATTAACTATTAGTTTCTTTAGGGCTGAGTTTTCATATCTGTGGGCCCAATCCTATTTCTAAAGCTTCACCTCAGGCAAATGAATCTTTGTCTTGTTTTCCTGGGGTTGAGTCTGTTGCTCAGTTCCCCACCATCATCTTGCCAGAACACAGCTCCCATTCCTTCCTCTCCCTTCACCCTTCGTGTCCTCTTCTATATTTAGCTCTATGGAAAGATATTGCTACTCAGCTGCCTGCCTGCACAAATATCTGGTATTTTTGAGGTCCCCCTATGCATACATCACCTTTTCAATGATCACTGCATCCTACATTGCTACTGCTTGCCTGAGCTATCACTTGCTGTTCGTCATATCACCCTTTGGGTGCCAAGTTCCACCTGCCTTTTTCTTGTCACTCGTAGTTGGGTCCCTATTTTTCTTCCTATTATCTGCCCTCTCCCTCCCGCTGCAGTGTACAGATCTACTCTCAGGACCTGAATATTAACCCTTTCATGCCAGGTAGTGTTTTCAGATATGAAACACAGCCTTCTAGGTCCTTGCTGCTCAAAGTGTGATGCACTGGTATCACCTGAAGCTTATTTTGAATCAGAATCTACATTTTAACAAGATCCCTAGGTGATTCATCAGCACATGAAAGTTTGAGAAGTACTGCAGTATAGCAAAGCTATGGCTGGTTAGAACATCCTTTGGTGGTGACTGGCAAAATCTATTAACCTTTCTTCTTGTGATTTTCTAGAGACAAACTGATGTTTCCCAATACGGCTTGCTGGCACTTATAGAAGAAGGATTGCAATATGGCATTCTATGTCTTTTCACCCAGGACGTAGACTTAATGTTTTAAGGATGAAGCCTAGGCTTGTGTTAAGATACAGTCAAATGAAGAGTCTGGTAGGCTATGTGTTTGAGGAAATTCACTCTAAGGCAGTTCTGAATCAACTAAAATGAAGGGATTCTGTATTTATGAACTGCAATATAAGGAAAAGAACTCTTCAAGGCCATTTTTTATCTGGACCATTTTTATGTTTTTTTCCCTCTTCCTACTGCAGCTTTCCCCAAACCTCCCTTTTTTGAGCTCCTCTGGGACTAGCTCCCATGTACAGATTGTAGCACAGTGGTCATGGGGGAAATAAGTGATGGAAAACTTAGAGAAATGGCAGATATTTTGGTAACATGCCTGAACTGGTGGCCTTTTCTCCCAACGTTTTTATTCAAAATATGTTTTTGTGATACTGGGGTATTACTATTTTTATTCTTTTTCATTTATTTAGATATACCAAAACACCACCCTTTTCCTTTTTAAAAGGCCTAAGTATTACTGATATGGGGCAAATGAAAGAGCCCCTTGCTATATGAATTTTTGTCTTCCCCTTTTATAGTTCCCCAGCTCCCCAATTTTACCTTTTTCTTAGTCCCTAATCTTAATGACTTTCTTAATCAGTGTTTCCTGGTCCTTAGTCTTACATAATAGATTGTTTCATAGAATGTTCCTTACCCCTTGGTTTAGATAATTACCCTGAAACTTGTGGTTCGTGTCCCCATGAGTGCTGATTGTAATCATTGTAGCTAAGCTTTCTTTTCAGGCTGTTCTGGATGCACCTCCCGGATAGATAATGCTATCTGAATGCCCAGTTAGCCAGAGGAAAAGACCAGAGCGATGAAGCTGAATGGACTTTCCACCACGTAGCCACCTTGCATCTGTGGCTTTGGCCACTAGTCACCCCATTCCTGTGCTTTATTCGAGTCCTGTTTCTTGGGTCACTGCTTTTAAATCTACTAACTAAAATAATCTCTTATCATCTAAAGGCCATCAAGTTACACATAATACCCCATGGGCTTCCAGGCCTTCCCAACCAAAGAAGTCAACATGGTCTCCCAGGCAGATCCTGAAACTCTTTTCTCTCCTTTAGACCAGATAGGGCAAGAGTTCGTGAATTTCCAACAGGTAAGGACAACCACCACATTCAGTAGGAAGTCAATACAGAGGAAGAAACCTCTTGGCCAACTTCCCACAGAGATTTATGGGGATCACATTTCTCAAGAGGAATGTGAAGTGGCAGGAAGGATCGGAGGATCTTGGGACATGTACCATGGGACTTGCCTTGCTGGAGCAGTTGCCACCCTGACACTGCCCTTTTACTAGTTATCCTGTCTTAAGTTAGACAACCACAGGAGAAACTTGAAGTTGAAACTAAAATTTAACTGACACGAGGAACTTATAGGGTATAAAATCCCATTGGTTTAAACTTGCCACTAGTACCTGTGCAGTAAAGGTCATAGTGATCTCCAGTTCATCTTAGCCTCATTATACCATCATTATAATATCATGCATATGCCTGGAAGTACATTAATATCATTATAACAGACTGAATTCTGGGAAGCACCATGCACAGTCTAAGAAAGATGACATAATTCCTCCTGTCAATCAAAAGTGTCAAGCAAAAGGCCCCACACCTAGAAAGTGTGACCCCCTCTAAGAAAAAAAGAATAAAAACTACCAAAGCCTCATTAGTTGGGTCTCCTCAGCCACTCTCTTGCTTGAGCCTGCTCCTACTTGCTTCTAATAAACTACTCTTTCACCAGTGTATTTCTGTATCTCATTCAATTCTTTGTTCAGAACACCAAGAACCTGGACCCTGCACCCAAAAGGACACATTCTCTAGTAACACTACAAGGATGAACTATTCTAAGATTAAAAAATAAACAATACCAAAATCAGTTAGTCCATATTTAGTATATGTGCTGCTGAAGAGTGCACTCAATCCATATTCAGATAAGAAAACAGGCTTAATGCATTTGTTACAAAATGTATAGGCTGTGAGTGAAGTTGAGAGACCTAGCTGTCTCTTCAGTCTCATTGGCCCACACCCCCTTACTTGCATTTACACTGTCATTGGATGACAAAAACAAATACAGATGTTACCCATGTTTCTGAAGAAGCCTCTAATAAAGACGACTCTTCCACTTTTAGCAGCAAGATCAATTTGACCAGGTCCTACCCAATCAGCACACCTGGGTCTGCTGTCATCCTATGAAAATGATGAGCTCTAAGACAGGCATCAGGTAATTTATTTTTCTTTACATGTCACAGGGTTTGGGAGTTGGAGTAGAAGAGAGGGCTGAAAAGTCATTAAAATTGAATGATAGTAATGAAAAGAACCCTCCCTTGGGGTCAATGGCTGGAAAGATTGAAAGTACCCCCAAGCCACTTAATAAATCAGGGGTGGTGGAACTTACAGTTAGGTAGAAAGGTAAATAATTTCTTGTTTCTTGAGCACAGCAGTGGTCATTAAAATACAATAAATTAAATTTCAGACTCAGATAAGAGTTTTCTAAGCTGTGATGAATACATAGTGACTGTCAGTTGCTTTTAAAAAATGCCACCCAGAAAATATCTGATGGTGTTGCAGCATCTTAAATAAAAGATACTGTATAAATTTTTCAAAAGGAAGTAGTGAAGACTTAGAAGTGTGTGTGCTTTAGAAAATACTTGTTTACATGATATGAGACATCCATATGTATCATTTCCTCTTCCCTGCAGGAACTGAATGAAGAGGTGAATTCTTCCCTACTTGCAGGAAAGTACTTATGTTCAAAGTTTAATTATAAGTGAATAAAAAGGTTCATAATGAGTCCATACTATATGGTAGCCAACGTTAGCTGACGAAGAGAACAAAATTGGACAAATTTATACATCAAAATTCTCTTTCTGACAGCATAGGCAAGTATCATTATTAGTTTAAAACAGACAGACCCCTATTAAAGGTATCAAATCCAGTGTGTACTGCAGAGTTTCTCAAAATGAGGTCCTTGAATTAGCAGCATTGGCATCTCCTGGGAACGTGTTAAAATGTAAATTCCAGATTCCCACCCTGACCCGCTGAATCAAAAACTCTGGGAGGTGTTTTAACAAGACCACCAGGTGAAGGAGATGCTCACCAGTTCGAGAATCACCACTATCCAGTGATGTCTGAAGAGGGAACACAATATGCTGGGAAGTGCCACAGCTTCAGAGCCACGCCTGAATTCCTTCCCTGTTTGGCCAGGACCAGCAGTGTGACCTTGGCAAGTACCTGGCCTGCATGAATCTTGATTTTCTCTTCTGCAAAATGAGGACAATTTTCTGTCCTCACAGATCTGTTGTGGGACAAATGAGAGTACAGATATAGTAGCTCAGAAAACATTGGTGCTTTTCCCCTTCCCTTCCCTAAAGATGATTTTCTGTTGGGAAATCTAGCAGGTAAGATGTAGAAAATTAAGAGCGTTTTCACATACTCATGGACATTACTCAGTGCAAGTTGGACATCTTGTATTAAGCAGGCTGTCTGCTGCATAGGCCTATATAGGAGCCACTGGCCATGTGTGCCCATTGAATACTTGAAAAGTGCATCTGATTTTGAGGTGAGTAGCAAATATAAGATGCACACTGAATTTTTAAGACTTAGTATAAAATAAATGTTAAAAGCATTTAATTTATATATTTTTTACATTGATTACATGTTGAATTGAAAGTTTGGATATATTGGGCTAAACAAATATGTTCTTAAAATTAATTTCACCTTTTAAAAAAATCTTTTAAAAATATGGATATAAGCTTTTTAAACAGTGTGTCTTCCTGCTTATTTTATGTTACTAACTCTAACTTACAGTTGTGAGGCCACTTATGTTGGAAACTGAGGGGTTTTACTCAAGTTGTAAATGGTTTAAATAGAAAAGCTATTTTTGAACAAAAATTAACTATGCCAGCAAGGTGATGAAGTAGGTGAATACTATGCCTATTTTGTTCCATGAACACATTAAAATTACAACTAAAATATAGAACAACCAACATGGAGAACCATCTGAAACCTAGCTGAAGAGAAGTTTTATAACTAAGGATATAAAGAAGAGGAGGCCATGTTGATACTGGTAGGAGAGGCACAGACCAAAAAGGAACCAAACCTCCAGTGGCAGAAGAGAATCAAGAGGGATATCTCAGTTGTGGAGGTTCTCCCTAGGGAAGTGAGGAACCCCAGCCCCATACCAGGCTCCCCAGCCAAGAGCACTGGTGCTGGCAAGATGATCCCACAGTATCTGATTGTGAAAAACAGTGGGGCCCCTGGCAGTCTGGTTGGGATGAAAAGCTGTGGGAAACCCAGACATCCTCTTAAATTGACCACACAGACTCAGCCACTATGGACACTCACCCTGGGTTCCAGAAGAGGGATGGTGACTCAGGAAGCATTGGAGGCATATTGGGAGCAGACTGAGGTGTGTGGCTTTGGGGTGAGGGTTAGAGTGCAGTCTCCATTTTTCCTGGGTGGGTCCTTCTCTGATGCAGCTGACTGGTGGGTGCCATCTTTCTTGTGTTGCACCCGCCTCTACATGGCCAAATCTGAATCTGATTGGTCTGGTGAGCTCCAGTTTCTTGACCCTGCTGACTCTCTGGGACTCCACCCCACTCAACTCTGCCAATTGCCAGAGGCATTTTCTCCAGTGAGCAGCCAGCCCTGCCCACATTGCATTCTTTCTTGGAAATCTATTGAAGTCCACAGGCCCTAGGAGGGTGGTGACCAGCATGTTTGTGCTCTGAGATTTTTGCTGAGTAATTGCAGGCACAGTACTGGCACCAAATCAAAATCTACAGGAACACCAGCATAGGTGACCAGGGCACCTACTATATAAGGCTATCCAGCAATACTGGGAGACATAGCAGATCTATCTACTACATAGAAACAAACACAGAGAGGAATCCAAAATGAGGAAACAAATAAATACTTCTCAAATAAAAAACCAGCAGAAAATTTCAGAAGAACTAAATAAGATGGAGGCAAGCAACCTATCAAACACAGAACTCAAAATGATGGTTATAAGGATGCTCAAAGAACTTGGTGAAACCTTCAACAGAGAGGTAGCAAGCACAAAGAAGGACATAGAAACCATAAAAAGAGAACAAGTCAGAAATGAAGACTACAATAACTGAAGTTCAGAATGCACTAGCAGACTAGTTGGAGCAGAGGATCGAATCAGTGAATTGGAAGGCAAAGCAGCAGAAACCATCCAATCAGAACAGAAAAAAGAAAAAAGAATCCAAAAAAATGACGATAGTTTAAGAGGTCTCTGGGACAACATCAAGTGTAGCAACATTCAATCATAGGAGTACCAGAAGGAGAAGTGAGAAAGTAAGGAATTGAGAACCTATTTGAGGAAATAATGACTGAAAACTTCCCTAATTTGGCAAAGAAAATAGACATACAAGCCCAGCAAGCAGAGAGAGTCCCAAACAAGATAAATCCAAAGAGGCCCATACCAAGACAAATTATAATTAAAATGGCAAAAATTAAAGACAAAAAGAGAGTACCAAAAGTAGCAAGAGAAAAGCAACTAATAACTTATATGGAAGCTCCCATAAGATTGTCAGCTGATTTCTCAACAGAAACTTTTTAGGCCAGAAAGGAGTGGCAGAAAATATTCAACATGATGAAAAGCAGGGACCTACAACCAAGATTACTCTACCTAGCAAGAGTATCATTCATAATCAAAGGACAAATAAATAGCTTCCCAGACAAGAAAAAGCTAAAGGAATTCGTCACCACCATATCAGAATTACAAGGAATGTTAGTAGGACTACTTTAAGATGACAAAAAAAAAAAAAAAGTGAAATTATGAACAATAGAATGGCAACAGCTACATATCTATAAAAAAATTACCTTCAATTTAAGTGGATTAAAAGCTCCAATACAAAGACATACAAGGTATTGTGCTGAGTGGCGTGTCAGACAGGGAAAGACAGATGCAATAACGTTTCGCTTATATGTAGAATCTAAAGAACAATATAAACAAACAAACAACAAAAAAACAATCTCAGATACAGAAAACATTTGGATAGTTGCCAAATGGCAGGGAGGTTGGGGATGTGGGTGAAAAAAGGGGAAGAGGTTACGTACAAATTGGTTGTTACAAAGTAGTTAAGGAGATGTAAAGTATAGTATAAGAAATATAGTCAATAATATTGCAATAAATATGTATGGTGTCAGGTGGGTACTAGATTTGTTCAGGTGATATTTGGGAGAGAGTTGGGCGCAGTTTGAAAAGGTGAAGGGATTAAGAAGTACAAATTTGGGGAGGGGGAGCCAAATACATGGTGATGGAAAAAGAACTTACACTGGGTGGTGAACATACAATGCAACAAATAGATGATGCACTATAGAATTGTATACCTGGAACCTATGTAATTCTTGCTAACAAATGTCACCCCAATAAGTCTAACAATAAAAAATATATTAAGAAAAAAAGAAGTATAAATTTGTAGTTACAAAACAGTCATGGTGATGTAAAGTAAAGCACAGGGAATATAATTAATAATATGGTATTATAATAACTATGTATAGTGTCAGGTGGATATTAGATTAGTCAGGGGGATTACTTTTTAAATTATATAAATGTCTAACCACTATGCTGTATACCTAAATTTAATATAAAATAATAATGAATATAAAAAAAGAGAGGTGGTATATATATATTGAAATAAAATAATGAAATCTAAAGAGTGCAACAAAATGGTGGATGAGAGGGACCTCTGAAAAACTCTTCTGGAGATTACAACCTGCAGGTGGGCAGAGGGTTAAACAAAGGAGAAATAAAAGAGGAAGTTTGGAGATGCAGCTACGCGGGTCCCCACTTGGAACTCTACTGCTGGGAGAGGGAGTGGAGAGAGAGCATTAGAAGAACACTCTGGACATCACTCATTCTGCAGGACAGATGAAAGAAGGCCTAGAGGCGGTGCAAGAGATACTGCAACCAGACCTCTCTTTGGAACTCAGGAGGTGCAGATGGATCTGCAAAATGCAGTGGCCAGACTTCACTCTGGTTCCCAGAGGAGGGGAGCAACTGGGCAGTGAGGAACTACAGTGCTAATGCTCCATCCAGGAAGGAGAAGGAGAGAATGGCTGTGCATGCATTTCTCCACCCACAACCAGGACAATCTGAAAGACCAGCATTCAGGACTGCCCAAGGCTTAGGGCAGAATCTGCAATTGGGGCAAGCCGAGAACAGAAAGGTGCAATCAAGCCCAAACTCCCTGCACAATCCCCAAAACCACAGGAAGAAAACAAAACCACAAATGCCCCTCCCCCACTGGCCTTTGCCCACCCATTATTAGCAGCGAACACTGAAGAAACTATAGTAGCGAGAGTCCAGAGAGGCTGCCAAAATGAGAAAACAGAGAAAGGGAGCTCAAATAAATCCAAAAAACAGACTAAAAAAGTAAAAGAGATTGGGGACAGATGACCCATCAGAAACAGAGCTCAAGGCAATGATTATAAAAATGCTTAAGGAACTGAATAATAACTTTAGCAGAGAGATAGCAAGCATTAAAGAGGACTTACAAACCATTATAAAAAGACCAGGCAGAGATCATAACTACATTAACTGAAATAAAGAATGGAATAAAAGTCACCAAACTAGATAAAATGGAAGTGCAAAGCAATGATTTGCAGGAAAATCCAGCAGAAAACACTCAGTCAAAACATAGATACAAGAACCAAAAAATGAGAATGGTTTGAGAGTCATCCAAGAAAATATTAAGCATAAGAAAATTCAAATCCTAAGTCTACCAGAGGGGATAGAGGAAAAGCAAGGAATCAAGAAATTATTTGAAGAAATAATGACTGAAAATTTTCGTAACCTGGCAAAGGAAATTGACATATAAGTCCAGGAAATTATAGAGTCCCAAACAAGATGATCACAAATAGAAACACATTGAGACACATCATAATGAAAATGGCAAAAGTTAAAGAAAAAGAGAAAATTGTAAAAACAGCCAGAGAAATGCAAGTAGTATCTTATAAGGGAACACCCTTCAACTCTCAGCTGATTTCTCACCAGAAACTTTACAGGCCAGAAGGGATTGGCAGAAAGTATTCAACATGATGAAAACCAAGGATCTACAACCAAGAATAACGTGTTCAGCAAGGCTAGCATTCAAAATTGAAGGACAGGGAGTTCCCTGGTGGTATAGTGGCTAGGCTTCAGCGCTCTCAATGCGGCAGCCTGGGTTCAATTCCGAGCCAGGGAACTACCCACATAAAAAAATAAAAAAAATAAAAAAATTGAGGGCCAGGTAAAGAACTTCTCAGATAAGAGAAAGCTAAGGAAATTTATCACCACCAAACCAGTACTACAAAGAATGTTAGCGGGACTTCTTTAAGATGGGAGGAGGGGTGGGACAGTGGGTAAAATAAGGAAAAGGGGTGGAGAAATTTAGTTTGATTGTTAACATAAAATTGAAAGCAACAAAGAAACAAAACTCATGGGCACAGTCAATAATTTAGTAGTCACCTGAAGGTGAGGGAGGATGGGGTGGGGACAAGGGACAGGGACACAAATATATGGTGATGGAAAGAGAACTGACTCTGGGTGGTGAACATACAATGTAACACATAGACGATGCACTAATAGAATTGTACACCTGGAACCAATGTAATTTTTACTAATCAATGTCACCCCAATAAATTTAACAATGAACACAAAATAATGAAATCTGGCCATCTGCAACAGCTGATTGGACTTAGAAGGTATCGTGCTGAATGTAGTAAGCCAGAGAGAGAAAAACAAATGTCATATGATTTCATTTAATCTGTGGAATCTAAAGAACAAAATACACAAACAAAGAAAAACAGAAATAGACTCATAGAGGACATTTTGATGGTTGTCAGATGGGAGGTGGGTAGGAGGGGTAGGTGAAAAATGGGCAGAGATTAAGAAGTACAAATTCATAGTCACAGAGATATAAAGTACTGCATGGGTGTACAGTCAACAATACTCATATTGTAATAACTGTTTATGGTGTCAGATGGGTACCAGATTTATCGAGATAATTTATATAATTTACCAAGTTATATAACTTACATAAGTTATATAACTGACTCATCACTATGTTGTACCCCTGAAACTAATATTGTATGTCAAATATAATTGAAAATTACAAAAATGTTGTAAAAATATTAAAATGTTAAAAATATGGCTATAAGGAAACATGAATACGTATGTGATTCACGTGATATTTCTGTTAGTCTGGTCTAGGCACCCCCAGGGGACAAGAGGAGAGCCTTCTGCTACAAATTGTTTATTACTTGTACCTTCTTGGCTCCAAAATTTATATTGTTTATTACCTGTACCTTCTTGGCTCCAAAATTTATAATCTCTGTGGAATTGTTCCTCATTATCATCTTTGTAGCACTTTACGGCTGCAAAAGATTCCACAATCTTTCTACTGATTATTACTAACAACATAGTCTGTGAGGCAGGTCAATGCTAAATTACGAGACTCATTAAGGTGATTATCATTCAAAGGCCAGGAGAGGCCTCCACAGACACACACCTTCACACAGTGGTGAAATGAGAGTGCAAAGGAATGAGAAGAACTACCAAGCAATGGCTGTGATGGGGAGCAAATGCAAATGCAGAGCTAACCCAAATAACAAGCTTACTAATAATGTCCACTTCTGTGGAAAGTTCACTGAGAGGTCGGTCCCCTTTTCCCATCCAGCAACACCCCTCTCCCCCATCCAGAATCGAGACTTGGTTTACCCTTCAGACATTTTTAAAAGTCAGTTTTCAGAAATGACAGCTCTTTAAGCATCAGCCCACTCTATCTTCTCCTGCTTAACAAAAGACAGCAAAAGGCAATTTCCTTAGATGTGTGTTTGTCCTCAGCTCTACTTAAAAATCGGTGCAGGAAATCATCTGTCAATCACGATTATTACAGAGAGAAATATTCATGGAATTATCTGAATTGAGATGTTTCAAATGACAATTTTATATTTGCACCTCTTAAATTATTCAAGACAACACAAGCCTGCACTAATCGTTAAAAAGATTTAAGGATTAAGGAAACTTGGCACTCTGAGTTTTAAATATTTAGTCTTATTTTAAGAACCCAACTTTCCCAGGAGATGCAAAGAGCATTCTAACAACAGAAATAAGCCCTTGGTGTGAGTACCTAGGAGGATTGTGTGCATCTGTCTTATATCTCTTTTGGGTGATGTTTCTCCATGAAAAGCAACCAATGACACAAGGAATGGGTCAGGTGGTAAAGGCAGATAAATCTATGCATATAAAATTGCATATGTAATATCTGATTGTGCTTTCATTTCAGGTTTTTGTTTCAATGGGGTGCAGAAAGTCCCCAGTTAGTTAATTTCATTTAAATACTGAGCACCTGCTGATGCCAGGCCCCGAGAGTACAGAACTGAGGGTGACACAGTCCTAGTTCCAGGTTGTACTAAAACAGAAATAAATAACAATCCCCTGTACATATCCATGATTATTATTTTATTGATTTTTATGTGCAGGGCTCATTGCTTTGCTTTCCTTTCCCTTTCTCTCTCTGTCTCTCTCTCTCTCATTCTTTCTTTCTTTTCCTTCCTTCCTTTCTTTTTTTTTGCCTGCAGGGCACCATTCTAGGTACCAGGACTTTGGTACAACAATGTCACATTTTTTAAAACATAAGGCATATTTAAATTTAATTTTAGTGGAAGAAAAAACATTTTACACACAGTAGTAAAGAAAGTCTTTAGAATCTACATTTGGTATTCAAACCAAAAATGCCTTCTTGAATGAATAAATGCTTCTTTGAAAATTAAAGCTATTGTGTTTATAATATAATATGAATATACATTTCAGGCTGTTTAACCAGGTCTTCTAGGAAATGCACAGACTTGTAAGGAATAATGAAGCCACTTAGTGTTGGGATGGTTTGTACACAGAGTATGTGACTGACATACTCCCTGCTTTCTCATCACCACAGGTTCCAGATTTTTGCCTTTTCTACTCCTTAGGTTTCTTTCCTACCTAATGTCACTCTGGTGGCAAAAGTGGAAACTTCTATGGTCCTGGGGAACTGGAAGTGAAAATAAGGGGAGGAAATAGGGTAAAGGAGAGAAGACTGATGCCAACTGTGAGATTCTCATGGCAAAGATGGAAAACTTAATTATCACCATTCTTAGTCTGCTCCTGTATCAATTCTCCCATTCCTTTCTCTCCCCCACACCTTGTTCCTACCCTAAATTCTTTATGTTCCCACAATCAATCTTCATGATGAGGCTGGAATTCGAATTGTTGCTAGCATTCATTGAATGCTAACTATATACAGCCACTCCTCACTAATGACCTGTTTCACGACCTCTTGGTCTTATGACCAGTTCTCCAGCACAGGGAATCCCTTTTCTCAGTCTGCATGAGTTTTGGGAGTCCCCTTTCTCAATCTTTGTCTTATTTTTGCATTTGGTTCTTATTCACCACATGAAGCATTTGCAATCACACAAGTCTACATATTTTGTTTCTCAGTGTGGTATTGTGTGATATCTATTGAAAAGTACATGCCCTATGGTATCCTACAGACCACAAGATATCCGCCCTCAAGCTCCTCACTTACCAAACCATTTGCTTAATGAGCTAGTTGTAGGAATGGAATTTGGTTGTTAAGTGAGGAGTGCCTGTATATTAAGCATTGAGCTAAGTGATTTACTTGAATTATATCTTTTAAACCTCACTATGATGCTGTCATTATACATAATGTGATCTACATTTTACACATAAAGAACCTTAAGAGACATCAAATGATTTGCCCAAGATCCACAGCTAATAGTGGAGTTGAGGTTCTAATCCAGGCCATCTGATGTCAGTTATGCTCTCACCCCTGTGACACATAGCTTCTTCTTGTTGAATTTCCTTTATCCCCATTTCCCTCTTTCATTCTTCTTCATCCATAGGCAAGCATTAATGCATATATTTTTGTTTGAATATAGTTTTGCACAATGTAGATGCATTTTGTTTTAGGTAAATAATATTTTATTACCTATATTATTGTTTCCTTTTTTTCACTAAGCATCTATTTTTAAGATTCATCCATGTTGCTCTGTGTTCATTTAATTTGTCATCTCTGACCTACTACATAATAGTCTATGGTTTCCACTCACCCCAAATTATTTATCCACTCTTTCATAATGAACATCCAGATGTTCTCCTTCTCCCCACTACAAATAACACTTCAGTAAGCATCATCATTGCACAGTCCCTTATGGCCCTAGTAAAAAATGCCTGGTTATAAATGCAGGAGCAGAACTGTTAGGTCATAGGGTATATTTAACAATTGGACTAGACTGCTCTCCAGAATGGTCACTTCAGTCCACACTCCCATGTGTTACGTATGGAGGCAAATCCCTACCTGTTACCTGTCTAAATTCTGCCAGTCTAAAAGGTGTACATTGATAACTCGTTGCTGTTTTACTTTACCTTTTTCTAATTACCAGTGATTTGGGACATTTCTTCATATGCTGTTGCTGTTTTTGAGTTTCCTCTACTACAAATTCCCTGTTCACAATCTTTGCTTATTTTGTAACTGAGTTTGGTATCTTTTTCTTATTAATCTGGAGGAATTCCTTGGTTATTCTAGATACCTGCTGATTTGAAATATTTTGAATAACTTCTCTTTATGTGTCACTTGGTTTTTGTCCTAATTATTCTTCATGAACAGAAGTTCTATTGTATTTACTTTGAATCACTATTTTACTGCATAAATATAATTCAGCCATTTTTTGGGTAAAGGATTGAGGAACTGAAGCCAAGCAGTTACTGATGGAAAAGTGGGAGAATGGTTAGCATCTACCTGAGAATACAGACTGCCTTAGGATCAGGACACATCTTTCCTACGAAAAGCAACTGCTAAATCCTATAATTAAGCTCTAATATCAAGCAACCGATTATATTTCTCTTCCAATTGATCCTTCCTCAATTATCACCCCTCTCCCAATGATAAGTGAGAGGGTGGCTTTTTTTTTTTTTTAACATCAAGGACCTCTCAGAGACATTGTCAAACCCAAGACTTCTGAAACATCCCACAAAATATATCAAAAGCGAGTCCCTCCTCACTCACTGTCAGCAACATGGCACAGTAACTATTTCCTTTTTGGTCACCACTTTGTGCCCTGTACTTGGCACCCAGAAGGCACTCCATAAATATTTGTGGGATAAATGCCTTTAAGGAGGTTTTGCAATTCCTTGAAATGACTGTCCAGCCAAAATCTGATAATATCAAAACAGGGCAATGTTGTTGAAACGGCACTAGAATTCAGTGCTAGTCACAGGCTCACTGCACAGAGCAGGTTACTGATTGGAGCTCACCAACCAAAACCCATTCTAGTAGGGATGAGAAGAGTCCTATCTCTGTGTAAAGTATCTCGACTGCCCCAAAGTGTAAATATCCCCTTCTCCCAACTGTCTTTTAAAATCCTTCCTTGAAAAAAGAGTTTCCTTTTCATTAATAAAACCTATTTAAAAAAATAAAAGTGAATTGGACTTAAATCAGAAACAGAATTGAGGATAAATGGCTACACTCAAACCTTGCAGAATCTCATTTGTTTAGCAGGTCACTTAAGAAAAAAAAGACCATTACCTATAGCTTTTGTGTTAAGACATTTCCTTCTTCAAAGGTAGAGATGTGAAATTTGTGTGGCTCTTGTCTATTGGCTCAGGAAGTGACATGGGTTTTTTGAGTAACTTTATGTAAACTTGAAAAGCCCAGTGTGTGTGTGTGTGTTTTAAACCGAAAGTCTCTGCAGTCAAGTGTCCATGAGGAAACAATAAAGTAAAGGAGATTGGATGGATTTTGTTCTCATTTATGTGGTTTAACACTGCCCTCAACGGAGTTGGCTGAGCTCCGTGAGCAGCACCACACTCTGACCGCTCCCACTCCCAAGAGAAAGGCACAGCAATGTGGCCACCATTGGGCTACCTGGCCTAGAGTCAGAGCCTTTGAAGGGATGGTGGTGGTGATGGCAGTGACCATAGTCTCTAGACAACTGAAGTTCTATTTTGATATAATTCAATTAACATATTTTTTTGCCTTCTGGCTTGTGTCTTTGAAACTTTGTTTAAAAATTCTACCACACATCCAATTCTCAAAGTTTAAAAATAATTTTTTTTGTCTATTTACTTTATGGGTTTATATTTCTATTGGTCCCTTTTAAAATGTGATTGCTAAAATAACCTTATTCCTAAAACATTGTGAGTGAAATAAGGTTTGGAGGGCAGGTCCAAGAACTTGATTGTTGTGTATATCAACTGTTTCTATAAAAAATATATGTGAGTTCCAAAACATTAATCTAGACATGAACTTTTGGAATAGAGCCTATTTATACATTGAAGGTTGTCAGGATATTTATGAAAAAGAACTCTGAAGTAACAGCACTGGTCTGACTATGTTTGTTGGCCTCAGTATCATTACATTAGAACCGTGGTTTCCAACTTTTTTCTACTTGTGTACCCCTTTTAAATCCATTTCTATAAGTTGTACCCCTTGTTTTTATAACAGCTATTTTTAAATACTGATATATTGTTCAGTGCCGATCTTAAAGTAAAATAGTGGAAATGAGATAATAAATTAGGAAAGAAAAATTACTACATTAAAAGTACATCCACAGGTTTTATTTTGTTTGTTTGTTTGGGTTTTTTTGGGGTGGTTCCCTGGTTGGGAATTGAACTCAGGCTACGGCGTTGAGAGCGCTGAAGCCTAGCCACTGTACCACCAGGGAACTCCCCACCACAGGTTTATTATATAATATTAGTAACACAGTTAAATATTGATAATGATGATTAAGTATTTATACATTACATAAAAAAACTACTTGAAAAGAATCACAATTAAAGACAACACACTTACTTTTATTCAGTCAATAACTAAACTGATCAAACAGTCTGGCTATGGATGTAATTTTATGTTTGGGGAAGTTCTAGAAATGTCGTGAATGGACTGTTCTGAAACTGCATAATGATGGGTAGAAGAGTGGTTTGGGGGAAGGGTTCATAGCCACGCCCTCACCAATCATCATTCCCTAATATGATCTAACTTTGATGTTTCTCCATTAACAGTGATTCAAGCTTAACATTTATTTTTCCATAACTAATGTTTTCCATTTTTTAACTTTACTTGTTTTTTGCCATTACTGATTATTTTCGTGTACCCCTTAACTGCCCAGTGTGTACCATGCTTGGGAACTGATGCATTAGAATATAGTGTTAATCTGATTATAAATGCCCTAGAGTGCATCAGGTGTGGTCCTCAAATCAATTGCATCGAATTTATTTGAATATGCTTATTAAAAATAAAGATTCCATTTGTCAAGGTCCGTAGAATGTACACCACCAAGAGTGAACCCAATGTAAACTAGGGACTTTGGTTGAGAATAATATGTCAATGTTGGTTCATTGGCTGTAAGGGGTGAACCACACTGATGTGGGGTGTCGATGATAGGCACGTGAGAGCTCTGTACTTCCTGCTTAATTGGCTGGAAACCTAAAACAGCTCTTAAAAAATGTTTATTAATTAAAAATAAATTCCAGGGCTATTCCTTAGAAGTTTATTTCA
Organism: Lyroderma lyra; assembly: GCA_004026885.1. Taxonomy (NCBI): domain Eukaryota; kingdom Metazoa; phylum Chordata; class Mammalia; order Chiroptera; family Megadermatidae; genus Lyroderma; species Lyroderma lyra. Next base: position 26,789 of record PVJL010008242.1, read on the forward strand.
TTTCATTTACAATAAGCACCCCAGGTAAACATTGTGTTCACTGAATAACAATGATATAATGATATGTTACCTAGTGGGTATGAATTAGCTGGTAAGATGAAGGATCAGTTCCAGTGCATCAGGAGAGATAGCCAGAGAGAAATTCATTTTTGAATAATATAGAAAGAATCCCCCCAGGTTAATTTTAACTTCTAATAATTTTATTACCAATGTTTGTTTGACACATGGACTTTATTTGCCTTGTTTATGGTGAGGAAAATAAAAATGTCTTCTAACCAAACCACAAGGACTTGCTAGCTTAATGGCATTAAACTTTTATCACCCTGCAGAAGAACTGAGGTGATCACAACCTCCTACATTCAGGGAATTTTTATCTTTAGTGCTTCCTCTGCCTGGGTGGAATCTCTTCCTTCCATCACTTCTGAAGGACACCTCACAGACATTTTTAAGGCTTTGGGTTTGCTCTTCATTTGTGCAGCAAAGAAATGATGAAATTCTTAGCTGGGTTGAAAATGAGTAATATTGTAAAGAGTGAGTCACATTTTCACTAGGGAATTATAGCCTTTCCTTGGTGACTGTCATAGAATTTACAGAGCCAGACACATGGTTTTAGCAAATGTAAAGTAATAAGCCCCCTCCATCACCCTAATCCTGAGATATAGGCATATGTAAGAAGATTACAAACAACAAAACAAAACAACCAACTAAACAACCAACCTTCACTAGTCTTATTAAAAATATCTGCAAAGGTACCAGATAAAAATTCATATTTAAGTAAGTGGAGGGAGTGATCTTTAGATCTTAATGAGGTCTCCATTATGACACAGAGTTTCAGAAACAAAGAAAGACAGCAGGGTAAGATGGTTAGGGCATGGGCTCTGTGCCACATGAATTATGACATGTAATAAGCATTTTATATGTGTTTACCAAATAAAATAAAAAGTCTAAAAATAACAACAGTTGATATGTGTCTGACATTGTGACAGTTTACATGCATTATCTTACCTTGTTTTCATAAAATGTCTATGAGGCAGCTTCTATTAATGTCCTTACAGATGAGGATGCTGAGACTTAGAGAGGTTTGCCCAAGTTCACAGAGCTAGCAGGCTGGCATAAAGTTATGTTTCCAAAAAGGGCAGATATGGAACTATATCAGAGAGATGATTATTTAGCCTATGACTGAATGAAAGCTGACTATGTCATGCATTACCTACTGATTTCTAATTGTAATAATTCCAACTGATGAGATGTTCTTTACTGCCTTCTCTGTAGCTCAACTTCCTCATCTGTAAAATAAGGGTGCTGGGGGAAACCACGGGTCCTCAATCCTGGCTGCACATGAGTAGTTCTTGTACCTGGACCCCCATCATGCCGACTGAATTAGACTCACTGGGGTGGAGTCCAAGCACTGGAGTATTTTTTAAAGCTCCTTAGGTGATGATAAAGAACCAAGTGATTTCTGGCTCTAAATGTCCTCACTCTGTGATTGTCTTTCAACATTCTTTTAGCTTGAAACTCAATGGAGATGAAAAGAGAAAGTTGGTCATTATTACCTTAACAATTGAGGAGTTATTAAGCTCACCACTAAGACTCTTCCCTAGGCTGAACCCTCCCCCAACCCACAAAAAAGAAAAGTCATTCATGCTTTTAGAAAAATGTCCTGAGAAAAGAACTGAAAGACAGCTTCATCTGCTACCATGTACTGATCTGTATAGCATAACTGGGCCCCACTTACTAAGGTCAGGAAAAGGATTTTTTGTTTTGTTTTGTTTTTCTTTTTAAATAGGTGAACTTGAAACAAAGCTCCCAGAGAGCAGCAAACTGCATTTCTCCTACCTGGACAGTTAGAGACCATCTTGTTTCGTTCGCAGTTTGGCACCAAAAAGCTAGCCTCTGGTCAAGAACTATCAGGCCTGCAGATGGAGTGTGCTCACATGACTTCTGGACTTGCCACCTTTTCTGGGACAAGGGAGAGTTGTTTCAGATTTTCCTTTGAAGCTGCCGCCTTATGGAGGTACTGGGTCAGAGCCTGCCTACCAGTGAGTATGGCAGCTCACCTGCAGCCTGATGGGCTATATCCACTCCCTGCCTGGGTTTCTTTCCAGTGACCGGGCTGTCTAGTGGCTCTGTCAGAACCTATATTAGGGTGGCTGACACGAACACCACAGCTGCTTTTCTCCATGGTCAAATTCTGCCCTCTAGATCTCTTGACAACATTGTCACTCTCGCTTTCATGGGTTTTGACAGCACATTGACTTGCAGACAGTATTGCACGGTAGTTGCTAGAATTCACTTTCACATCCTGATTATTCTAGGCATATCATCAAAGGTGAAATGGTCAAGTTAAGTTAGGGAGATGATATCTACTCAGGCCAAACTGACTTTTCTTCCCACCAAATTTGAGGCCCAGGTTATTACTGGGTAGTAAAGCAGGAAGGAAAAAAAATCAGTGAAATGCACTTGCTGTGTATCAGCTGGTCAATTGACTGTAAAAAAAACATTTAAGAGTGATAAAGTTAGCAATTACAAGTGACTTTTCCCCAAAACTATTTCTAAAGTTTAAATTTTAAATAGGCTGCTCTAAAATGAATGCATTAGCAATATGAGAAAAAAAACCATCTTGCCTATCATACTTCCTTGTCTCTACACCACATGTAACTACTCTATTTTTTCTTTCTTCTCTTTTGCGTTCTTCTTTATTTAATACTAACACTGATATTTTTCCCCACAAGCTTATTTTTAAAGCCTCTCAGCAGATGAAACATTATATGTCAAACAGTCCAAATTTTCCTATTACATTTGACATACAATGTTAGTTTCAGGTGTAAATCATGGTGGTGAGTCATTTACATAACTTACAAAGTCATCACCTCAATAAATCTGGTACTCATCTGACACCATACATAGTTAATACAAGTGACTATGAATTTGAACTTCTTAATCTCTTTCCTTTTTGCACCCAACCTTCTAACCCTCTCCTATCTGACAACCATCAAAATGTTCTCTTTATCTATGAGTCTGTTTTTGTTTTTTGTTTGTTTTGTTCTTCAAATTCTACAAATAAGTAAAATCATAGGACATTTGTCTTTGTCTGGCTTACTACATTTAGCATGATACCCTCTAGGTCCACCCAGGTTGTGGCAGATGGCAAGATCTCATCCTTTTTCATGGCCAAGTAATATTCCATCCATTATATGTACCACCTCTTTTTTTTTTACATTCAATATTATTTTATAATAATTTTAGGTGTATAGCATGGTGGTTAGACATTTATATAATTTAAGAAGTAATCCCCTGACTAGTCTAATACCTATCTGGCACTATACATAGTTATTATCATATTTTTGACTATATTCCCTATGCTTTACTTTACATCCTCATGTTTTGTGACTACCAATTTGTACTTCTTAATCCCTTCAACTTTTCACCTTGCCTACAACCCTCTTCCAACAATCATCTCAGCAAATCTAGTACCCACCTGACACCATACATAGTTATTATAATACTATTGACTATATTCTTTATGCTGTACCCTATATCACCTTAACTACTTTGTAACAAGCAAGTTGTACTTCTTAACCACTTACCCTTTCTCATCCACACCCCTGACCTTCCTTGCATCTGGCAACCATCCAAATGTTTTCGCTATTTGATTTTGTTTATTTTGTTCTTTAGATTCCACATATAAGTGAAATCAAATTGCACCTGTCTTTCTCTGTCTGACACTCCACTTAGCACAGTATCCTCCATGTCATTTGATTGGACCTTTCAATCCATTTAAATTGAAGGTAGTTGTTGATAGATATGTAACTATTGCCATTTATTATTCATAATTTTGATTTTTTTTTATCTTAAAGTAATCCCTCTAACATTGCTTGTAATACTGGTTTGGTGGTGATGAACTCCTATAGTTTTTCTTGTCTGGGCAGCTATTTATTTGTTCTTCAATTTTGAAGGATAGCCTTGTTGGGTAGAGTAATCTTGGTTGTAGGTCCTTGCTTTTCATCATGTTGAATATTTTCTGCCACTCCCTTCTGGGCTGAAAAGTTTCTGTTGAGAAATCAGCTGACAGTTATAAGTTACTATTATAATAGCTGCTATTCTCTTGCTGCTGCCAGGATTTTCTCTTTATCTTTAACCTTTACCATTTTAATTATAATGTGTTTTGGTGTGGGCCTATTTGGGTTTATTTTGTTTGGGACTTTCTGTGCTTCCTGGGCTTATATGTCTATTTCCTTTGCCAGGTTTAGGAAGTTTTCAGTCATTATTTCCTCAAATAGATTCTCAATTCCTTGCTTTTTCTCTTCTTCTGGTACCCCTATGATGCAAATGTTGTTACACTTGATGTTGTCCCAGAAGCCCCTTAAACTATCCTCATCATTTTGGATTCTTTTTTCTTTTTTCTGTTCTGATTGGATGTTTTCTGCTACCTTGTCTTCAAAATCACTGATTTATTCCTCTGCTCCATCTAGGGTACTGGTGATTCCTCCTATTGCATTCTGAATTTGGCTCCCTTTGTGTCTGTACCCCTCCTACCAGTCTTGAATCTTCTTTGAATCTTCAGTTATAAACTTCTGTTCAGCTAGACTTCAGATAGTTCTCTAGATTGGTTGTTCTAGAATTTAATTGTAATTATAATGTGTTAATGGAACAAAGCAAGCACCGTGTTTACCTACTCTGTCATCTTTGATTTTTCCCAGTCTCTGCTTATTATAGCATCGTCTTTCATTGGCATCAGGGAATGGCATTTACTCATTTTATACAGAGGTGACACCAACAAAGTGCCCTCATAAAGACACAGATGTCAGGACAGTATTGGACTTCAGAAATAAAACCTAATACTTTTAACATTAAATGCCCTCCCTAAAGAATCTTGGGGTAAACACTGTCCCACTCATTGTTTTTAAACTTTTTTTTTTTGGCTGGGAATTGATCCCAGGCCGCGGCGTTGAGAGTGCCGAAGCCTAGCCACTACACCACCAGGGAATCTTAAAGTTTTTATTAAAATACAGCTAACATGCAACATTATATTAGTTTCAAGTGTACATCATAGTTATTCATCATTTATATACCTAAAGAAGTGATCGCCATGTTAAGTCCAGCAACCATGTGAGACCATACCATGCTATCACAACATTATTGGCTATATTTCCTATGCTTACATTATATCCCTATCACTTATTTGTTTTATACCTCTAAATTCGAACCTCTTTTCCTTAACTTTTTCCCTCCTTTAAAAAAATCTTCAATTATAGTTGACATTCAATATTCTTTTATATTAATTTCAGGTGTGCAGCATAGTAGTTAGACATTTTAAAAAATGTAAAAAGTGATCCCTTTGACTAGTCTAGTACCCAGCTGGCATTATATATAGTTATTACCATATTATTGATTATATTCTTTATGCTTTACTTTAAATCCCCATGACTATTTTGTAACTACCAATTTGTACTTCTTAATCTCTTCACCTTTTTTACCTTGTCCCCCAACCACCTCCCATTTATTACCCTGATAAATCTAGTACCCATCTGACATCATACAATTATTACAATATTATTGACTATATTCTTTATGCTATACCCTGCATACCCATGACTACTTTGTAACAACCAATTTATACTTCTTAATCCCTTCCTGTTTTCTACCCACCTCCTCAACCCACCTCCCATCTGGCAACCATCAAAATATTCTTTGTATCTATGAATTTGTTCCTGTTTTGTTTGTTTGTTTATGTTGTTCTTTTAGATTCCATATATAAATGAAGTCATGGAGCATTTATGTTTCTCTGTCTGACTTACTCCACTGAGCACAATACCCTGTAGGTCCACCCATGTTGTTGCAGATGGCAGGATTTCATTCCTTTTTTATGGCTGGGTAATATTCCATTGCATATATGTACCACCTCTTCTTTCTTTATTCATCTACCGATGAATGCTCAGGTTGCTTCCATATCTTGGCTATTGTAAATAATGCTTAAATGAACATATAGATGCAAGGTCCCTTCAAAGTACTTGTTGTTAATTGGTCCCTGAAGGTGTGATGAGTACCAAAAACAATAAATAACAAACAAAACTTTCTCATTAGGAACAATGCAGTGGTACCTCGGTACTCATCTTTAATTGGTTCCAGGAGGCGAGATGACTATCAAACAAACAAGTTCCAAGACAAAATTTCACATCAAAATGCTTTGAGTACCAAATTAGATGAGTTTCAAAGAATTCAATTACCAACATATCACTGTAGTGTTTTGGGTTTCTTTGGATAAATACCCAGATGTGTGAGATAGTGGATCCTTCTTTATCTTTTGTTACAGCCTTTGTTTTAAAGTCTATTTTGTCTGGTATAAGTACTGCTACCACAACGTTTTTCATTTCTATTTGCATGAGATATCTTATTCCATGCCTTTACTTTCAGTTTGTGTGTGTCTTTTGATCTGAAGTGAGTCTCTTATAGGCAGCATACTTAAGGGTCTTATTTATTCATCCACGCTATCTTATGATTGGAGCATTTACTCCATTTACATTTAAAGTGATTATTGATAGATATGTAATTATTGCCATTTCATTATTCATATTTTTAATGTTTTTTTTTCTTTTTCATTTTAAAGATGTCCCTTTAGCATTTCTTGTAATATTGGTTTGGTGGTGATGAATTCCTTTAACTTTTTCTTCTCTGGAAAGCTCATTATCTGTCTTTCAATTATAAATGATAGTTTTGTTGGGTAGAGTAATGTTGGTTGTAGGTCCTTGCTTTTCATCATTGAACATTTAATCCCAATGCCTTCTGGACAGCAGTTTTTGTTGAGAAATCAGCTGCCAGACTTATGACTGCTCCCTTGTAGGTAACTAATTGCTTTTCTCTTGCTGCTTTAAGATTCTCTTTTTGTCTTTAAACTTTGGCATTTTAATCATGATGTGTTTTGGTGTGTGCCTGTTGGGTTCATCTTATTTGAGACTCTCTGAGTATCATAGGCTTGTATGCCTATATCCTTTGCCAGGTTAAGGAAGTTTTAGTCCTCATTTCTTTAAATAAATTTTCTTCTTTCTTCTCCTGGTACCTCTATGATGTGAATGTAGGTATGCTTGATATTGTCCCAGAGGATCCTTAGACTATCCTAATCTCTTTGGATCTTATTTCTTTTTGCAGTTCTGGTTGGGTGTTTTCTGCTACCTTATCTTCTAAATCACTGGTTCAATCCTCTGCTTCATCTAATCTGCTATTGATTCTCTCTAATGTATTCTTCATTTCAGTTTTTGTATTTTTCATTTCTGACTGGTTATTTTTTATATCTTCATTTCCATTTTTATGTTTTCTGTCTCCTTGTTGAAGTTTTCACTGAAATTATTGAGCATGCTTATAACCAGTGTTTGGAACTTTGCATCTGGTAGATTGCTTGTTTCCATTTTGTTTCATTCTTTTTCTGGAGCTCTGTTTGTACTTTTATTTGGGACATGTTTCTTTGTCTTTTCATTTTGGCTGCCTACCTGTGTTTGTTTCTATGTATTATGTATGCTGCTATGTCTCCTGTTCTTATTATAGTATAATGGTCTTATGTAGTAAATATGCTGCAGGGCTCAGTGGCACAGTCTCCCTGGTCCTCTGAGCTGGGTGCTCCAGGTGAGTCTGTTGTGTGGGTTGTGTGTGCTCCCCTACTGTAGTTGAGCCTTGGTTGCTGTTGCATGTCAATGGGAGGAATTGATCCTGGGGCTGATTGATTGTGAGACTGGCTGTGACTATAATCCAGAAGCTGTGGTGCAAAGGTTGACCCTACAGAACAAGGTTTGCTTTAGCAGGGCTCTGGTGTTTGCCCAGTCTTCCCTTTGAATGCGTCATCCTTGGAAGCAACTGGGTGATGCTCCAGCTCAGTTCAAATCTGGCTGCCTGGTATGCCCACTGAGAGCCTCCTGAATTGGGCCCTGTTGTAAGCCAAGTTCAGCTTCAGCCTGTGCCCTGCCCAGGGCCACCTGGCATGAGCCACAAAGCAATCTACAGATGGTTGCCACTTGTGCTGGGCTTGGAAGTGACTTGAGAGGCCAAGCTATGAACAGAGGCTGGCTGCTGCTAATGCTGGGTTGGGGCTGCTCAGCCAAGAGGTATAGGACACACTGAAGCCAGATGTGACTTGTTTAGGTTTTGTGAATCTTTGAGAAATTTTAGGAAAGTTCTCATCATGAGCCAAGACAGGTCATTTGTACAGAAAAGTCACTGGAAGGGGCTTGAGTGGGCCTGAAATTGGGCAGGGTCTCAGGGAATCACTAGGACAAGGTGAAGAGTAGTAGCCAGGTTGATGGAGACTCAGATATGGTGGCCACCTCTGTCTGCATGCTGAGAGAGGGGAAGGTTCAATAAATAAACAATGCATTCTGCTAGCATGTTTGTCTGGGACAAAGCTCCTCTTCCAGCCCTCCCTTGAAGCCAGACAATTTCGTACTTCCCCGTATGTCCCTGACACTTTTCAAGCTGCTCCCTTAGCATTAAAGCTCAGAGACGGTGAATCCATCAGTTAGTAAGTACATGGGTGGGCCCTTTAAGAGGAATGTCTGGGACTACAGCTGCCCTCCATCTCAACCACAATCTCTGCTGGTTTTCATAGCCAGAATTTGTGGCAACTTCTTCCATCCACTGGATCCCTGGGCTGGGGAGTTTGGTGTAGGACTAGAACCCCTTGGGGGGAGGTAACTGCAGTAAAGATATCCTTCCTGATTTTACAATCACACATGCATATGAGACCAGCATATCCTGCATCAGTGCTACTCCTACCAGTGTTGAGGTGGCTTCTTCTGTATGGCTTTAGTTGTAGGACTTCCATTCAGCTCAGCTTCAGGTGATTTTCAATGATATTTGTTTTGTAATTTAGTTGTAATTTTGAGCTGGTTGTGAGAGGATGCAAGTTTAGTGTTCACCTACTCTGCCATCTTGAACAGAAATCCTCCTGTTCCACTAGTTTTTGAATTCCTAGTGCCTATCACTAGGCCTGGCATGCTTCAGGCACACAAGAAATGTTTGGTGAGTTGAATGCCATAGTTTTACCCATTGCTTAGTGCACAAATGAGAGCACAGTACATTTTTGTGGCTGTTGAAATAAGATTGAAAGAGATACAGTGATTTGCATAAAGTTTTAGAGTTACAGTATATTGTTTTAATATAACACTCCTTGATTCTTTTAAAATATGTGTATCTATGTGTAATATGCAGGCAAATTTATTTCCTTTGCAATCAATGATGTAAGTGACAAGCAGCTTCAGGTACAGAAGTCATGTTAAGTGGGAACATGAATTAGATATTTACATATTATTTCATGAAATCAGTTCAATAAAAAAATAACAAGTGCTCAAATTTATTAAGCACTACTATGTCCCAGAAACTATATTACACTGGTAATAACAGATAAGACACATTCCTTGTTCTCAAGAAACCTAGAGCAAAATATGAATTTATAGGTCATATTTTATGAAGCACTAATAGAGAAAACACATATTTCTGCCAACTTAACCTCAATAATTATTTATCTCAGCAGTATTTTTCTTGGCACTGTGTTCTTATCCACCTTGTCTGATGTTAAAAACAATTATGTTTCTCCTTTTAAAGGCAAGTGAAATGACAAGTTACATTTTCACTGTGTTCTTTGACCTCACAATGGAATCACTGAACATGTAGCAAGAATGTAAAGATCCACTCGGCCAAAAAAAGTTTGTTACAAAACAAATCTGAGTAGGGAAACTGAATCCTAATGAGATTTAACTGGAGTTTATATCAAGAACACTAAAGTTTCACTTAGCATCTAGTCTCTCCATGGGGCACATACAAAAGAACCAGAGACTCCAGGTAAGACAGAAGCTGGAGGGGTTCCTTGTTGGGAAACTAACTAGATACATGAAGAAAACAGACTACTTCGGGTATACTTATGGAGGAGAAAAAGTTTCCATAGGAATATTTGTGTTCTAGAAGTTTAAATGTATAGATGAAAAAACTAGAAATTACATAGTTTCTCTGAAACAAAAGCCATTTACTTTAATAAGCAAGTCTGTATGACATGTTAAAATAAAAACAGAAAATTTCAAAAGACATAGTTGATTACTAATTAACGGCAAATACTGAGGTCCCTAATAAAGCTATCCAGAGTGTAGAGATCTGAAATTACACTCAGTCTTATAAAAGAAAATAAGAATTGGCCACAGGTCAGTATCTTAGAAAGACATATAATACATAAACCTTGGCTTTGTCTCATGGAGGTCATGATACTCCTTGTTTTCAGTTCTCATGATGATACTGTTAAAAGGGAGAAGGCAAGATGCAGAAGGGGTGAGGGGTGAAGATGGGAGGTTTTAACCTAACTTCAAAGCTTCATTTAAATTTATGCTGAAATGCTGACTGAAAATTTACTAGTAGAGCTAAATTTTGAACATCATGAATTTATAGTATAAGGTTTCTTTTCAATTTTTAAATCCCTTCCTCTTTTTTTTCTACTGGTTTGATATTTACCTAGTAGTAAGGAAGGAGGAAGGAATAAAAAAATAAAAATGTTTTGATATTTACTGGTTTGATATTTACCTAGAGATCCTTCCTCAGCAACTAAAAAGATCAGGGACATGTCAAAATTATTTTGACTGCTGGAGCAGAGTGGATAATAGATCAAGTGACAGCCACTCAAAGTCAAGCATTGCCCATGCCCTCAGATCCCTAAACCACTTTGGACTAGAGGTCCACTAATTGGGGAAGACTGAGAGGAAGGTACCCACCTTGGGATCATTTGAGGTTGGGTATAGTTCAAAGAGAGAGCTTCCTCTCTGAGTGCACCATGGTACATTCATCATCTCAATGTGTATTTGTTGAATGGGCCAGAGTCAATCTCAGAAGTTCAGATGTGTTCCAAGTTACCTCTTGGCATGGAGGATAAATTAAAGGAGGCAATCTCCAGCAACACATCCGTGAATGACTTCCATGAAGTTCTTTCTCTTCCTTCCACCACACCTTTGTATGGCTTCTTCCTCCGCATCCTCCATGCCAGGGGGCCCTCTGCTATGGTTTCTTGGGTAGGGAGTGAGGAGCACTGACAACATGGGTGTCTCCAGATGCCCAGTAAGACAAGTTAACTATGCCACTTGGCAACTTTGTAACTTAAACCATTTCAGACATGGTAACTGTTTCTAAATAAGTCAATAGCTTAAGGTAGAAGAGGGAGTAGCAGTGGGGTTGACATTACAAGGAAGCACATTTCAACTTAATGGAAATAAGAACTTTCTAAGGTTAAGATCTGTGCAACAGCGGAATGACTCCATGAGATAGAGATTAGAATACTTATTCATTCACTCAATAATTCACTCATTCAACACATAATTATTGAATGTCTACATATGCCAGGCATGATTCTAGGCACTGGAGATGTAGCAGTGAACAAAAGAGACAAAAATCTCTGTACTTGTGCAACTTTTCTAGGGGGGAGGCAGGCAATTAACAAGAAAAAGAGAAAATATACAGTGGGTTAGATGAAATATATGTATATGTGAAATTTTAGGGATGTTGGCCAGGAAACACCTCATTGAGAAGGTGACATTGGCTAAAACCTGAAAGAGGTGAGGGAGTAAGCGCTGAGGTTTTAAGGAAGAACATTTCAGCCAGAGTGAACAGTAAATGCAAAGGCCCTGAGTTGGGACCGGACTATTCCTGGTGTATCTGAGCAAAAACGTTGGAGTTAGTGTGTCTGGAGCAGAGGAAATGAAGGGGAAAACTGAGAGTAGGTCAGAGTGGCAGAGATGAAGGCAGAGCTGCACAGTCTAGTAGATCACGGTAAATGACTTTGGTGTTTACTCTGAGTGACCTCTTCTAGTCAATGGAGGGTCCTGAGCTGAGGAATGGCAAGCTCTAACTTACCCTTTAACAGGATAATGCTGGCTGCTTTGTTGAGATTAGACTTGAAAGGGTACAATGATGGAACCAGTGAAATCATGTAGAAGTGTCTTCCAATGATGGCCTGGACCATGATGGCAGCAGTGATGGGGGATAGAAGTGGGAGGATGCTAAATATATTTTGAAGGTAGAGGTGACAAGATATTTGGAAGGGTTAGATGTGAGTTGTGAGAGAAAGAGAAGAGTCAAGAATGATTCAAGTTTTGGCCTGAGCAGTTGGAAGTATAATTGAGATGGAGAAGACTGTGGGAGGTTTTGTGGGAAATATCAGGGGCTCAGTGTTGGAAATGTTAAGTTTGAGATGTTAATTATACATATATGCAAAAAAGAATATCAAGTAGGCAGTGGGTATATATGAGACAGAATTCATTGGAGAGGTGGGAAGTGGGTTAAACTTGGGGGTCATTAGGGTATATATAGATGTTATTTAAAGCCATGGCACCAGAGGAGTTAACCTAGGATGTGAGTATAGGTAGGAAGAATGGAGAGATAGTGGGGAATCAGCAAGGAAGACTGAGCAGACAGAGCTCCTGCCAGGTAGAAAGAAACGAGGCAAAGTCAGCTACTAGAAGCCAACTAAAGAAAGAGTGTCAAGACAGGACCAGTAGTCAGTGGCAAAAAGGTGGCTAATAGGTCCATAATGAAAACTGACTATGAAATTTTGCATTAGGAGATTGGAAATAACATTTACAAGACAGTGTTTGTGACATTCTGGGGGTGAAAATCTGAATAGAGTGAATTTATGAAAGAGTGGGAGGAGAGTAATCAGCAACAGCAAGTATGTAAAACAAGTCTACGAGGACACTAGGGTCCACTCCACTCTCAGGTGAATTTGACCCCTTCTGAAAAAGTGCCAGGATATAGTCAGTATTTCAGAGATGTTTTGGTGACCACGAGGAGATGCTATGATGACCATAAGGACTTTGTTCAACACAAATCCTATTGGGAAACCAACAGTTCACGATGGCCTTAATGAAGTTTTAATTGAGAGTACTTAAAGATAGTTTTTGCCTGAACTTCCTGATCTTACTTCACTCGTTTTTATTTTGTTGTTAGTTTTTTATTGACATATAATTGACATACAACATTATATTGGTTTCAGGTACACAGTATATGATTTGATATTTGATCCCCACAATAAGTCTAATTGATGTCTATTACCTTACGTAGTTATAAATTTTTTCTTGTGATAAGTTAAGAACTGATCTCTTAGCAACTTTCAAATATACAATATAGTATTATTAACAATAGTCAGTCACCATGCTGTATATTATATCCCCATGACATTTATTTTATAATTGAAAGTTTGTACCTTTTGACTACCTTTACCCACTTTGTTCCCTACCCCTTGCCTCTGCCTCTAGCAATCACCAATTTGTTCTTTGTATCTCATTAGATTTTTATAAAATTACATAATCAAGTAAGGATCAGTTATATAAGCTATTTCTCATTCTCAGTGTGTTACACTTTTGATTAATAACATTATCTAAAAGCTACCAAATGAAAATAAGGCAAAACTCTACTTGTACAGGGCTGACTGGTAAAGTTGAAAGCAATAGAATCTGCATCTGTTAAAAATTGAGTATATCATTTTGTGTAACAGAAAGAATTTGAAATTTCAAGTAAAAGGATTTGTGTTTGAGCCCCAGATCTGTTCTTTCCTCACTGTGAAAATTTAGAAAAAAATATTTAACTTTTATGAGCCTCAAAATCCTAACTATCTCGTAGGATTGTTGCAAAGATCAAATAAATGTTATATGGGAAAACAGCTGTTAATAAGTAAAGCCTGTTATACATATTGATTACAAATTGCTTCTATACACATGCTTCTGTGGACTGTCCCAACTCTGTGAAGGAGGCAGGGCTGGATATTGTTATTATTCCTATTTTAAAGAAGGGGAAACTGAGGCTCTGAGGTGTGAAAGGATTTGCTCAAAGTCACATGACTAATATGTGCTGGAGTTGAGACCAGAAAAAAAGTTTTTATCTCTGATCTGGGACTCTGTCCACTGCCAAGGCATCCACATTGACACAACATAACATGGGAAGCTAGTGAGGCAAGGAGACTGCCCTATTGGGGGCCATAGTTTCTAAATGTGACTCTCAATGGTGTGAATGATGAGGCTGCGACAGCATGGTTCAGTGCGTAGGTATACAAGGGCTGTTGGGAAGTATCAGCCACATAACATGAAAAATAGAGGCTGGAATTCCATAAAGCCTGGAATTTTTTCTGGACAGCCCTCTTATGTCCGAGGGAGAAACTCTAGATATCTTAGAGTTCCTTCCCCTTGAGCTTTATCTTTCTCTTCTCCTTGTCGCCCATGCACTGCTAACACGTCCCTACAAAAACCTTTAATGTATTCACTGCTCTGAGGGCAGGAGCTCTAACTGCCCTTGGAGCATCTTCAAAGGACACCTTTGAAGGTATCCCCACAATTGAAATATTTTATTGCTGGGAGAAACCTCAGATGCCATGGAGACAATCCTGCATGTTACAGATGAGGAAACTTAATCCTGGAACTACGAAGATACAGGTGCAAGGCTCCGTGGGTTGTGCCAGAGACTGCACTAGCTCTTTCCCGTGCCGCTCCTTCCACTACACCCTGCTGGCACGATGTGGCCAGGGAACATGTGGGGCCTTAAATCAAAATTCCAAAGCATTCTCAATTAGTTATTTAAGTAAAATAAATTTATTCTAACTCCTTTTATTATAACATTAAGAAGAGCTTAAACCACTTAATAAATAAATGGTGGCTGGAATCACCTCTTGACGGATAATCATGTTTTCTCATTTGCAGCTTAAGTGCTGCAAGACAAAGTGACGTTAAAACTGCTCATGAGAGGACCCAATTATCTGATAAGCAATTCCAAAGACCACATACACAAATGCAGAAATGGACCTCTTTAGGAATGGTGTCTGACAAGGTAAGAGATATTTGTGGCACAGAAGCTCTGGGAAATATAATTATTTATCCTTTACAACTAATGAAAGAAATGGAAAATGAGGCTTTCATTTCAAAATCCTTTTTATCTGGATGAAACTTTAATTTTACATAATTAAATTGACTTCACAGTTCAGTGTGTTAAAATTTGCAATTAAGCAGCATATCAAGGCTAAATGCCTACTGTTGTAGGCTCGTTTGGAAACCATGCTGTCAAACTCCCAAACAAGAGTGAACACCTGCCTGTCTGTTGTTATCCCAGAGCCAGGAATGAGCACGTAGCCCGCAGGGCTGGCTCCCCAAAATTAGAGTATGCAGTTGAGTTTTCACGCATGTGTCAACTCCTGCATGAAGTTAGTTGGATATTTCAAGAGTTTTCACTTCTCTGTGTTTCAGTGGGATTTTTTCTTTTTTAATGAAAAAATATGCTGGAATTTTGAAGGAGCATCATAGATGATTATTTCTTACAGAAGTTCCTTCTAAGACAGTAATTGCATCATCCGAATTGTTATCTTCTGCTTGTTGAAAGTATGTTAAAACTCCTTTATTCCAATTTTGCCATTTCACAATTTATAATACATTTCAGTTAAAGGCCTCTTTTAATTTATCTTTATACTCCTGGAAAGGGAGGGATTTATAATAAGTTGTGGGTGGTGTTGAAGGGGGACAATGAAATGGGATTGGGGTGAGGTCACTAATATGTTATGTTAAGAGGCAGTGGTTTGCACAGGTGTAGTCATTCACCTGTGTACCTCCCTCTGTTTTCCCTTTGTACCTCTGTGATAATTAATTTATGGCTCACTAGCATCCTATATTCCCTTTCATCTTAAGTCTCTGAGTGGAATATAGTTAAACTAGAACTAAGTACCCTTCCCTTCTTTGATATATTCTATTATAGAATTCTATAGAATTCACATAGAGGCTGTTCTTGTTTTGTCCTTTGGGGTGGTTGTAGGAAAGAACTCAAAGATCTAGGCAATACTCTTACTATAATCACTCATGGAAAACATAAACCCATTTGGAGGCTTTTCCAGAAAAATGGTGGAAGTCTGTTGCTAAATTAATCACAAAAACCACAAAAAGAATATATGATCATGACATGAGATTGATACACAGGGCTGTTTAAGACAAACTTCTTTGAATTGGGGGCACATGCTATATTTGCAGGTTCATTCTCTCTATACTGCTCCTGCTACTCAACATAGAATGTAGGTGGTCAGGATGACCAGCAGACCATAAAACTGGAATATTATAGAAGATATTACAGTGTATATACTGATATTACGTATATAAGAATGTATGAATGCTTTACTCATTTGAGTCAAGGCTTGAGATATGGTATTATCTACCATATTTTTCCATGCATAGGATGCTCCCATGTATAAGATGACCCCTACTTTTCTAATACAACATTTAGAAACCCTCTGAATCAGTAATTCCCATGTATAATACAACCATCAATTTTTGGTCTAACAATTTTAGACAAAAGTACCATTATATACATGAAAAAAATATGGTACTTCCATGGTATTAGGAGGCATGATGGAGCTAAAAAAAATTCTAGAATTTCATAAGCTAGATTTGATTCTATCTCATTGCATGGCCCTGGAACCCAAATGAGGCCTTGGCTACCAAGAGACATCTTGGAAGTCCTAGCAGGAAAAAAATTAACAGTGGAAAGAATGTTTTAGTAAGTGAAAAGTTATATTAATATAGCTATACAAATTGTAAAAGCACCCATGTATATATAATCAATTTTATAATTACAAATGATTCTTATCTTACTAGGTACTTTTTCTCTTAAGATCTATAGAACATTAATGCTATTTAGTTTTGGTTATTGCATGCATTTGAAAGTCATTAAACTACTGTTCAATTGAAACTATGTTTATACAGAAATGTACAAGGGAGTTCCCTGATGGTGTAGTGGCTAAAGCTTCAGCACTGGCGCTGTCAGCACTGTGGCCTGGGTTCAATTCCCAGCCAGGGAGCTACCCACATACCGAAAAGCAAGAAAAAAAAAATTGTACAAAATCACTGATTGGTCTTCCCTCAAACAATTTAAGTTTGGAAGTTTTAACACTGAAGAAATGTTTAAATAATACCAAACAATATGGACTGCTTTGCACAGCAACCATATATCTTGTACCATTTCTCAGAAATCTGAAGGTTTGATTACATTTTTTACAAGGCTTATATGAAGATCTGAAATTGCCTGCAGAGTAGGGTTGTTGATACCTTCTCAGAGTTTCAGTTAAAGGAAATCCAGTTGTGAAATCAACATGTGGAATAATTGAAATAAATGTTTTATCAATATGGCCTGATACTCTCTGCTACATTATTGGATCTGATTTGATAAACAGCTACCAATTTTAGTCCATCCATACAAATGGAGATGATGAATACAGGAAAATCATATACAGTCAGTAAACATTATACTGGCCTCTTAACTTTCTTTCCCATCAACACTTTATCAAGGTGTTTCCCATATATCATTGAGTGGAAAACAATGCTTTCTTTAATGAAAACCTGGAGAAAAAGGATTAGACGTCAACATTTAACTGAGCCAACCAGAAGAAAAGACCCCTTTTAAAACTGTTGAGTTTTACTCTACAATCCTAGCTGTCCCTTTTCTTTTTCTTTTCTTTTTTGAAGAAGCATGAAGTCAGAATTGTTGTCACTTGTATATGTGGACAGGAGTTAGAATTCCCAATTGCCAAGTAAAAATCTTCTGGTTTTATTTATTTCTTTTTATGAATTTTCTTCTCTTTATTTGTTGTCAAAGGATGTCTGGAAAGTTAAAGATTCTCAATATAACTTTGAATTGTACAGTGAATAAATAGCATTCTGGTTCATTACTGGGTAATGATGGAAATCAAGAGTTTGCAGAAAAAAGTAATGTTTAATTCATTCTTTAGGGAAAGGTAATTTATTCTAATATTGAGCTATCATTATTATCTTTGAAGTGAAGTTACTAGACAGGGACCTGTGTTTCTCCAATAAATCACAAAGACAACAGACAAGAGTACCAAATTAATGAGTGTTATCTGAAAACACTTTAAATCTGTAACATGCTTTATAAAATATAATAATTAACTTCATATTATCCTTTTTATTTAGAAAGGGAAAGTTGGAGGGTAGTTGTATTTTTAGGAAGTATTAGCACTACTTTCTCATGAAAAAATTATTTTTGTGTTTAGGATATTTTTTGATAAAACCAAGTAAACTAAAATGTGTTCTGTCTATAAATCAGAAAGATAAAAAGTTTATGGATGATTGCTGCTTTCTTGGACTTCTCAATTTTTTCTCTTTATAGTTCATAGTTTATAAGCATAAACAGTTATGGTCTAAATATAAAGCTTGCTACATTATTATTGCATGGGACACTCAATGCAGATATTAACATGTGCTTATATTTGAGGCTTGTTGAAGTGGTGAAGAGTTTCTGAAGTTAGCAAATACTTGAAATAAGCTAAATTTCATAATTCAAGGATGGATTTAGTTTCCAAATAGGAATAAAAGCTACAAGAAGGAGCCTCTCAAAGGTACTGATATATGTTGAAAGTATTAAAGATAATAAAAATAAAACAGTTAAATGAATCAAGGTCTATAATAAAACAGAGACAGTAAATTCTATTCTAAAAAATTGGTTTAGAAATCTGGAAAGAAAATTAAAAGACTCATTTTGAATAATGACTTCTACCTTATTGGCCTACTGTGATATCTCTGTCCCATTCACTAGTCAATGTCCTATTTTCTATCCTCATTTCTTTGTGTTTCAGAAGCCATTTTCTTTTTGAAAAGAATGTGAGGATCCAGATAATACATTTAAAATTCAGCTAGTTAGGTAATTACTGAAATCTCAAACTGTAACTATCTGGGGCCAGTACCACTACCTCCCTCTGAGAGAATGAGTCTGAATTCAAAGGAAGTGATTGTGAACAGTTTAATAAAGACATTTATGAATAGTTTTCTGAGATCTCCCAGCTGTTTATTTCAACCTAGAAAATAGCTGAATGCAGGGAGAGGAAGCATTCTCCATTTAGTCAAATGGAGCACCCCCCCTCCCCCAAAAGTTGCATTCATAACCATTAACTCACAGAGGGAGGGAAAAGTTGGAAAAAACATTGTCCTTAAATACTAAAAATAGACCCAGAGAGCCTCAGAAAGGTAAATACAACAACACAATATTTTAATTGTGTAAACTTTTGAGTCAAGTCTGGGTGAAAGTCTGTGAACTACACAGCGTTAAAAGATGTAGCAAATTAGACCCACAGGAGAAGCACTGGTCCTTTGTGCTTAGGTGGCCCTGAAGCAAACTTACCTTTGTTTTCTGCCTTCAGTTCTTCTGCCATCAAGCTGTCCTGTCGGTTACCAAGCACAAATGCCAGAAACGAGAGGATCAGGGCATCCAAAATCCCAATAATGGCCAGGATATACGCCCAGCGGACTGAACAAGCACCGAGAGTATACTTGTCCGTCTTTTCTCCACACATTCGTTTTACTTCTTCTGAATCCCAGCCATCAGGGAAAATCATACAGCCAAGCACAAGGCAGGCAGCTGAGAGAGAGAGAGAGAGAGAGAGAGAGAGAGAGAGAGAGAAATATGGCATTAACATAAATTTTATGTTAGTAAATATTGCTATTGCTTGTCAAATCACTGTTTCAAATTGTTGATTTTAAAAAACAGTGCATCTACCACTGTTCTGTCTAGAGTGGTCCCCTCCTCCCCAACTTGAAAGCAGCCCAGCACTCTTCAGGAACTCTAAGAAGGCACTTCACAGAGAGCCCAGGCATTCTGAGAAAAGTGAAGGTATGAACTGAATTTCGTGTGCACTTGTGGGAAGGTTTCCATTGCAAATAGAACCTGTATGAGTAAAAAATCATAACACAGCGTAACGACAATTTGATGCTGGCTTTGCAGAGCTATGATATCACCCAGATAAGGGATTAGGATAACATAAAAAATACCAGAGTGTATATTGACTTTAACTCACACTAAAATATAATTTCATATTGTGATCTTACACACACATACACACACACTCACGCTGAAGTCTCTTGAAACTATACTTTCCATATGCAATGCACTCTGATACTTGCTATTCTATTCTGTTTTATTTCATTTTTACTTAGTTTGACATTTAATATTATTCTATATTAATTTCAGGTGTACAGCATAGTGGTTAGACATTTATACAATTTAAGAAGAGAGTCCCCTGATCAGTCTAGTAGTCACGTGGCACTATACATGATTATTACCATATTATTGACTATATTCTCTATGCTTTATTTTACATCCCCATGACTGTTTTGTAACTACTAATCTGTATTTCTTAATCCCTTTGTCTTTTTCACTGTCCCTCAACCCCTCTCATATCTATCACTCCGATAAATCTAGTACCCATATGGTACCATAGTTATTATAATATTGACTGTATCTCTACATTCCTGTGACTACTGTGTAACAACCATCTGTACTTCTTAATTCCTTCCTCTCTTTTACCTCAACAACTCTCCCATCTGGCAACCATCAAAATGTTCTCTGTATCTATGAGTTTGTTTCTGTTTTATTTGTTTGTTTATTTGTTCCTTAGATTCCACATATAAATGAAATCACATTGTCTTTCTCTGTCTGACATACTCCACTCAGCACAACACCCTCCGGGTCTATCCATTCCACCGCAGATGGCAAGAAGGCATTCCCATCCATGGTCGTGACTGAGCAGTATTCCATTGTGTATATGCACCACCTCCTCTTTACCCAGTCATCCATCGACAGACACCCAGGCTGCCTCCACGTTTTGGCCATTGTAAATAATGTTGCAATGAGCATATGGATGCACATGTCTCTTTGAAGTCTATTTCATTTTTGAAAAGACTAAAAAACACTGCAACATGGTGTAGAACCACAGAGCTTTTGTGGAAATTCAGAAATTTAAGACTAGTTATATTCTATTTCTTAAATATCTCTGTGGAATTCATGTGAATGCTTTCTAAAAAATAAGAATATGTTACTTTGAAGATAGAAGAAGATAAGTGGCTATTGTTACCACTCCATATTTAATTGAATTATTTAGGGGTAAATGATGATAGTTTCAAGTTATAAAGAGCTTTCTTCACAAGTGGGTTCATTCATTAATTTATTCACTCATTAATTCAACAATTACTGAGTATCTCCTACGGAGTGCCAGACACAGTTCTTGGTATTAGGGATACAGTGATCAAGAAAAGACACATGGTTTATGTTATCATAGAGCTTATTTTTTTTCAGAAAAAGAGGCAGAAATAAAAGTAATTATGAGAATAAAAGAGTTCTAAGTTATAATAAGTACTAGGTATGAAAGAAACAAAGGGCTCAGATAGAAAAGCATGGGTAGGATCTTTTTTTATTTATTTTTATTTATTTTTTTTGAGACCTTTTTTGTTAAAAAAAAAAAAGTGGTCAAGTAAGGCCTCTGGAGGGATTTAAACTGGGGCCAAAAAAAGACAAGGCACTGGACATGGAAAACTCATGGGGAAGCTCTTCCATGCAGTAGTATGTATAGAGGCCCCAAGTTTGGAAGAGGCTTGATGTGTTTTAGGAACTACAAGGAGATTCTGGGATGGAGACTAGGGATCATGTTGAGGTTGCAAGAGAGGCAGATGCTGTGCATCAAGGCACGTAACTTAGGAAGTCCATGATGGCACAACCGAGTGTGAGTTCTGTGACCATCAAAGCCAAACAATTCCTGAAGCTAGCAAGAAGGGACGCCGTGTAATCCTGCTTCTACTACTTATAGGACCAGCTTGAAGTGAATACTCACTTTCTTATTTTTTAACAGGAGCGCATGGCTGTGAAAGGCAGGTCCAGAGAAGACAGAGACCAAGTGAGGTAACAAATAGGAAGATTGTCTGGGAAAATTCTGCTTTAGAGGTCCTTGTTATTTTACAGAGCGATAGGTCAAAACTTAGGGTCACACTTAATTTTGCTCACTTCTTTGAGCCATATTCCAAATGTTGCTATTGATTCTCTCATCTACCTATGCAATACCTCTGCGTATGTGTCATTGATACTTCCCTACTTGAAACCTTCATTCTCTCTCAAATGGAACCCTGAATTCCCTCAGCCTTCTGTTCACCCTCACTCTAATCCAGATTACACATTACCATGTTTAGACCATGGCACTCAAAACCTTTGTTGGTATGAAGAACACTCAGATAGCTTAGGTATGCGAAGGCTCCACGATCCGGTCCTCACTTACTTCTCCAGTCCCCTCCCCTTCACACACTCTACTTCACTTGGGTTGAACTAGATATGACTCTATGTCCACACACAAAATTTTTATTTTTATTTTTATTTATTTTTTTTTTTCACACAAAATTTTTAGATCTCTTTATTTTCATTTCTGCCAGGAGTATTTCCCACTACTGTCCTTAAGTATTCTACTCTTAACTGTCTTAACATTCAAGTAAAATGCAACATCCTCCACAAAGCAAGCCATCTCAAATCTTCCTAACCTAGAATATTGCTAAATTGGATCTGGTACAAACTCTGACCTGTGTGGGGTATTTTTCTCCCACAGCAAAAATATTTAGACACCATCTGGATGTCCTACAATTCAACTCAGTTCTGGCATTACTTACCTGGAGATAGCACCAGATTGTACAGGTTAAGAGTTTGGCTCTACTAAAGTCACCTCATTAACATAACAAGAGACCTTTATTGCCCTCCCACTGAGGAAATTCCAAGCATTTTAGAGGCTCTATGCCAGGAACAGCAGACTAAGACCAAATACAGTAGACACTCAGTGAACTGGCTCCCATGGGAGGTGTAGATGCCAGATAAATGTGAATGGACTATCCCTTAACCAGAACTCAAGCAACTGGCACTTGCAAGCAACCAGCAAAGTGTTTTTGCCGATTGCTTGAGATTTTGCTGGTTGTTTGACATTTTGCCAGTTACTTGAGTTCTGGTTAATGAAGAGTCTACTGTATATATTTCTTTAAAATTCTTTTATTTTTAAAAGTTTTAAAATTGAATTTATTGGGGTGACATTGGTTAATAAAAGTATATAGGTTTCAAGTGTACAATTCTATAATACATCATCTGTATATTGCATTGTGTGTTCATTACCCAAAGTCGAGTCTCTTTTCATCACCACATATTCGATCCTCTTCTATCCCTCCCCACCCACCTTCCCCTGATAACCACCACTCTGTTGTCTGTGACTGTGAGCTTTTGTTTGTTTGTATATTTCTCATTGTAAGTCACACTATCACAATTTCCCTCCTCTAAACTCCTATTAGCTGTGGACTATCCTATCTTAGAGACTCTTACCTTTTACATTTGTTTTTTATTTTCAAGTACTATCTCAACTAAAAGACTATAAGCTTTCTGAAGACAACAAAATGGTGTCATGAGAGGGACTCCTGAAAAACTCCCCTGGTGATCACAACAAATAAAACATCTGTAACTTAACTAAGCATTCCCTATGCAATGTACAAACACAGCTAAGAGACCTGCTCATTGCATCAAAGTACCTGCAGGTGGGCAAAGAGGGACAATGGAAAGAAAAACAATGGGGAAGTATAGAGATGTGGGCTCTGTGCAAGCCCCTGCTTGAATCTGCACTGGAGGAGAGAGAGGAAGAAGGCTGTGGGTGAGCATTCTGGATCTCACTGGGTCTGAGGGACAGAGTAACGAAGACCCAGAGGCAAGGCCGTGAGACAGCAAAGCTCACTTTGGCCCCTAGGAGGTGCAGCCTGACTGCGCAAGACGCTGCAGCCTGACTTCACTCCAGTCCTGAGAAGAGGGGAAGCAATTGGGGCCAGTGAGGAGCTGTGGCCCGATTTTGCTCTGGCCTGGGAAGAAGGAAAGAGGGGGTTGTGGGCATGTTTCTCGGCCCACAACTAGCACAATCTGTGGGACTGGCATACAGGACAGCCGACCCCAAGGCTCAGCTCAGAGAGCTTGGGGCAAACTGAGAACAGAAAGGCCTAAGCCTGAACTGCCTGCATGGTCCCACAGCCCTTGGCAGAAAACAAAAGCTCAAACATTGGTTGTCTCACCCTTCCAAACCTCGACAAGATTTCTCTCCAGCCTGGGAAGGAGAAGGAGAGAGGGAGCTGTGGGTGCACTTCTCTGCCCACAGCTAGCCCTGTCTGTGACACCAGCGTTCAAGACAGCAGATCCTAAAATTCAGGGCAGAGATCTCGGGGCCAACCAAATACAGAAAAGTAAATGCCGGCACTGCCCCCTCGGCTTCTCTTAGTGACAGGCAGGCAACAAAGACACTATTTGCCCTCCCCCACTGCCCTGCCAGGCTTCTGCCCCTCTATGCCCTCATGCCACCAGCAGTGAGCTTCAGAAAAAACTACGGAAGTGAGTATTGGGTGAAGGAGCAGAATATCTGTAAACAGAGAGGCTGCCAGAATGAGGAGACAAAGAAATACATCTGAAAAGAAAGGACAATAGAAAACCCCAGAATATAAGTTGGAGCCAAACAACCTACCAGAGAAAGAGCTCGATACTATTATTATAATGAACTTAAGCAACTTAATGAAAATTTTAATGAAGAATGGAATAGCAGAGACCTCCAGACTAAATGAAACAGAGGCACAAATCACTGATTTGGAAGAGAAGATAACAGAAAACACCAAATCAGAACAACAAGAAAAAAGAACCCATAAAAATGAAAATAAGCTAAGACTCCTCTGGGACAACATAAATTGTAACAATATTCATATCATTGGAGTAACAGAAGGAGCAGAGAGACAAGGGATAGAGAACTTATTTGAAGAAATAATGACTGAAAATTTCCTAACGTGGTGAAGGAAATAGACATACAGCCCAGGAAACACGGAGAATCCCAAACAAGATGAATCCAAAAAGGAACACACTGAGACACATCATAATTAAAATGGCAAAAGTTAAAGAAAAAAAGAAAATTCTAAGGGCAGCAAGAGAAATGCAAGTAGTAGCTTATAAAAGGACACCCATTCGACTCTCAGCTGATTTCTCATCAGAAACATTACAGGCCAGAAGGGAATGACAGAAAAATATTCAATGTGATGAAAACCAAGGATCTATATAGTCAAGAATAATGTATCCAGCAACGCTAGCATTCAAAATTGTAGGATGATAGATAAAGAGCTCACCAGATAAGAAAAAACTGACAGAGTACATCGCCACCATACCAATAGTATAAGGAATGTTAGAGGGACTTCTTTAAGATAGGAAAAAGCAAAAATTATAAATGATGGAATGGCAATGGCTACATATCTATCAAACAGTTGCTTTCAACTTATATGGATTAAAGATTTAAATTAAAAAACATGGAGCCTATTGTGCTGAGTGGAGTGACAGAGGAAGATAGATGCAAATTCTTAGGTGAAATCAAAAGAAGAAAATAAAAAAGCGAAACAGAACAGATTCAAAGATACAGAGAACATTCAGTTTGTTGCCAGTTGGGAAGAGGGTTGGGGTAGGAGGTGAAATAAGGGGAGGGGATTGAGAAGTTCAGTTTGGTGGTTACAATGTAATAGGTATGGGAATGTAGAGTATAGCAGGGAAATATGGTCAATAATGTTGCAATGACTGTGGTATTAGATGGGCTCTGGCTTTGTGGGGGTGATGGGAGGAGGGCTAAAGGATAGGGTGATAAAAGGGGAAGCAATCCAGAAGTACAAATTCATAGTGACTTAATAGTCACAGGGAAGTAAAATGCAGCATAGGGCATTGTAATAGCTACATATGGTGTCAGACAGGAACCAGATATATCAGAATGAGGATTTTTTTAAGTTTTATAAATGTCTCATCAGTATGTTGTTCACCTGAAACCAATATCATATTGTGTGTCACACGTAGTTGGGAAAAGAAAAGGACTATATAAGCTTTTTGAGGAAAGAATCTGGGTCAGTCATCATATTCATAGCACCTAAAACAATGCCTTATATGTAGTGGGCACTGAAATACTTTTGAATGAGAGTGTAAATGAATGAATAGATGAATTGTAATAGCTAGAAAATATTCTTTAAAATATAGTTTATAGAAGTCACCACAAGTAGTCAAGGTCACAAAAACTATACAAGGTCTAATTGAAGATGGATTTATATTTAGTTGACATATAACAGAGACAATTTTTTTATGACGACAATTTTGTTATGACTAGACAACAGATTGTAAGTACTTAGGAGAAAAATTAGAAAAAAGTGAAGTTAATGACTCGAAAATATTTTAAAATTTCTGTTCCCTTTGTATCTCCTAGCAGTCAGTACTAACATGTTCTCCAAGTCGCTGACTAGCAATAATAATCTGGGTATTTTAAAAACGTGTGGCTTCCATGAGCAAAAATTCATTTTATTCAGGAAGACACAGAAGATATTTGAATCCAAACCATAATTCAGAAAAATCACCTTTAAAGATGCCATGTTACTTAGAATATTTAAAAAATATTTTAAATGCTTTTTTTACATATTAAGTAAATTTTGCCTATGACAAAATTACTTTTTATAGAGAAAAAAATACTTTTCCTTTATGAATGGGAATTACTTGGAGAATAACAGTTCTAGCTAAACTTAATAGAAATCACTAAGTAGCAAGTTCAGGCAGATTATTGGATATCACAGGACAACTTTACTGGAACCAGATGTTTGTAGAATGGTGACATCAACAAAGACATCTTTTCTCAAGGTCTTCGGCATTGAGGGTAGACAATCTTAAAAAAGTTTCCATCTTTGGAAACGGAGTAACAAATTAGGGTAAACTGAGCAGAGGCAGAATTAACCCTGGAACTAAAACCCCAAGAGAATATGAATGGCAACACCTTGTTCTCCATCTTCAAAGTCTATGATTTCCTTAATCAAATTTTAAGTGAAGAATCTGGGAAAGCAGAATATGCGATTGTGCTTCATTTTATGCAGCAGATATTTTGCTGGAAGTTAAAAGTAAAAATTTTTAAATGCTTATTTTCTTCTTTTCAGTAGTCTAAGGGAGTTGGCTATTCAGCAAAATCTTAAAACCATAAAACCAGGCTAACAATGTCCGGGTCTGGCCTCTTGAGGAAAAGGTTTAGGTCTCCCCTCAACAAGCCTCCAACAAGTGTCCTCCAGGCGTCACTCAGGCCGTACAGCACTGAGGCTCTACTCACTCTTGTTTGCCTTCTCTTAAAATGAAAGGTAGAATCTTTATCTAATTTGTTTGTGGAAAATCTGAATGGTTGTATAGTAGGATACTAAAAATATAAAGCAAGTGAATTCAAAAGCTTTTAAAACTTGGCAAATGAAATCTGTGATTAAAATCCAATTTTTAAATTCTATCCTTTTAGAAGCTGTGCTTATAGATGGCGACTAACACATTTTATCTTCTGACAATGTGTTATCAAAATATACATTTCCTTCTCCCCCTATCCAGACTTCCTCTGCTTGTCTGTTTTATTTTATATTTGAAAGATGGAGGCCCACAAATGCTAGAGTACATTTAAGATTAATTTAAGCCATTAAAATAGCTTAGGCTCAGTTGATTTCTTTGGAAAGGTATTATTATTATGTTCTGCTTTAATGCTTGAGTGCTATAATAAATTCTGTTTTCTGGAATTCTATTAACCAGAACCTTATTACCTGCACAATTTGTATAGCTACTGAAAACTAACAGCGGTTCCTAATCCTGACTAAGCAGTACCTCAAAGATCCTGGGCTAACGTCTCAGTCAATGAAAGATTAAATACTATTCCTCTTGGCTTTATAATTAATTATTTTTAATTCTTTACAAATTGTTCATTCCATAAGATGTAGCACCATCACTACACTAAACATTAGAGTATATAAGCACCAGAACATTTGATTAATTTGGATATGCTATTTCCTGAGCATAAGAAATACTGGAGAATTAGTTCCAATTGGGCTATTATCCAAAAGTGGGCTTCTTATTAGAAGTCACCTAGGAAGTGACTACCCTACTTGCAACTATATATTCCGTATTTTCAGCAGCAGGTTTTCTACAAGTGTATCAGAGATCATTCTTGAATACTAAAGAGAAATGAGAGCTCACAAACTGGAGGTGAGCAGAGAAGAATGAAAAGAAACCCATGTCCTTACTAGATGATGTCATGACAACTTGTAATCTAAAATATATAATAAAGGTATCCTTGTGAGGGCATGACTGTTGATTTCAATTTTAAGTATATTCTAAATGGTTAGGAAGTATTCACATTCTTACAGGCATCTCTGTGTAGAAGCTGACGTCCACCATGGGTTCTTCTGAAAGCATACACAATCAGCTAGAGGTTTCCCAGAGCCACTAATTGCTCTGGCATTTTTCTTGCCAAAGAGCTGACTGAATGCCACCTCTGGGAAGGAAATACTCTTAGAAAAATCCACAAATGTTTTTAATTGGGTCTTTCTCCACAGGAAAACGAAGCAAGATCGATAAAGCAATATGGTTTGGGCTTATGGTTTGGGTCACTTGGGCCTGCTGATATTGCTGGTCCAACTGTCCTAATCAGGACTGTTCATGCTGTGAACCTGAGAACTGCTTATTTTTTGGAGAAGAAGAGAAAGCCTGAATTTATTCTTCAAAAAGTTTATGCATTGTTGCACAAAAGCATGATAAATTGCCTCATGTTGCTGAAGCACTCAAGGGGAGATCGGTGAAAAAAATGAACCTGCATTCACTTAACTCTATCAGTTATTCAAGCATACAGTAATTGAAGAAACGGATGCCAGCAGAGCTGCCAGGGTATGGAGGGGGAAAGCTCGCAGGAGAATTGCTCCTCTAAACACCAGCTAAAGAAGAGACAAAACTCATTTCTACAGCTTTTTCATTAGCACACGGCTGGCAAACTTGCGCTATGGTACTTTTACATCTGAAGAATGTAATGTAAAAACTTATACCTCAGTTTACCTCTGGAAGACTGAGTCACTGGATAAGCCAGGACATGAAATACTGTGGTTTAGAGGCTGGTGGAGAAAACAAATTGTCTCCTGATAAATTTTGGTTTTAAACCCAGTATAATTTTATGGGCATTAACTTGGGATTGTAACCTAAAAAATACAACCTCCCTTAGAAAGTTGGGGGGTGGGGAAGAGAAAGTGTAAAGAAACATTGGGTTCTCAAAAGAATAGAGTTAGAGAGTTGTGTGATGCTGCATTCCTGAAACTAATATAAAACTATATTGAACGTCAACTCTAATTGAAAAGTAAACAAACAAATAAAGAAAAGGAAGTTGTGTATAGGAAAAGCTTTGCTCCTCTACTGAATTGCTCAGCCCTAAGTGCCTGAGCAAAAGCACCTGTATCTCGTGCAGAGTCAGCTCTGACACCCTGACCACACAAGAAGCAATGACATGGGATGACCCGTTTCACCCACACCTGCACTCAGGAGCTGCATAGAAAACTTGCTTTTGTAGAATATGATACAAGACACAGGAAAAAACATTTAATTGCCTAACATAACTTGCTAATTTGCTCAAATTTTGAGGTTAATAACCAAATGTAATACAAATCAGAATTTAGAACTTAAAAATACAATGCAGTTCTGATCGCTAGACTACTAGCTGACATTTGATATATATCTTGGATCCAATCAAATTCCCTGTAATGTTGATAATGACAGTTAATAATACACGTCATCGTAATAGCTAGTATTTATTGAACACTCACCGTAAGTGGGGAACACTGCACATGTATCATATCATTTAATTCTCAAAGCTAAGGAAAACATGAGAACAAGTCTTCCTGGCTCCTCTAGTTTCCACAAAGAGGAAATTTTTCCTGAAATACCCTCAGCACCTTATCCCATTTTTCCTTCTTTCCATGGAGATAAAGCAAGTTCCCCAAGAAATATCTGGAGGAGAGGAGCCGGGCCTATCAGCGCAGGCCCTTCCTCCCCTTACCGTAGGAGCTAGTTACTCGCTTGAAGCATATGGTCTACCCTGCCGTGCTGTAGATTTTACGTGGGGTGGGCTTAATTTCCAGTGCTGCCTTGCAGTAGGAAGAAAAGTTTGCCTTTGGCTAGGGGACCCAGAGCTGTGTTTTTCAACCTTTTTCATAATAAAGGGGATATTTTGGTCTCTGCCATCTCTTCTCTCTTTCATTTGGTTCAGAGTGGGAGTGTGTCACAGTTCTGGAGGCTAAGAGTTCAGATCAGAGTACCAGCATGGTCTGGCTCTGGTGAGTACCCCTTTCTGGGTTGCAGAAGCTGACATCTCATTGCATCCTCACGTGGTGGAAAGAGCTAAGTCCACTCATGATGGCTCCATGTTCATCACCTAAATATCTCCTAATTGTCACACAGGGATTAGGGTTTCAACCTAAGAATCTTGGGGAGGGGGGAATAAACATTCAGCCCATTGCAGAGGGAGAAAAGAGAGTTGTCATTAATTGTATCTCTGCCAACCTAAACATTATTTTCTTTTTTACAGATGAGGAAGCTGAGGTAGAGACATTTCAAATAGCTTGCCCAAGGTCACACGAAACCCCCAAATGATTTGAAGTCAGGAAGTCTAGCGTTGGAATCGATGTTTTTAATGCCATTTATGCTGTTATCCTTTACTTATCAACAATAATGATGCACATGAAAGTACTTTAGAATATTGGTTTTAGTACTAAAACCTTACAGATTCTTGGCAGTGCTTAATGTGTTCTTTATAATTAGACACTCTTTTAGTATAAGAACTACTATTAAATAATGCTTAGACACTGTTAGCATTTATATGTATACATATTACTTTTTACACTAAAATTTTACCTAATTAGAATTTCATCTTATATGTAGTGCCAAGAACATTAGAATAATTATAAATTTTAAGTGTGTGGAACCAGAATTAATGAGGTTTTATTGAATAAATATACGTATATTTTGTTTTATACACATTTCCTAAAAAAATCATCCTTATCCTTTGGCTTGATATTTTAAGTTGGGTATTTGTTAGCCAAACACTATAAACAGTTTATGAGTTCTTAAAAGGTATATATTCCTTTTAATATTATACACACACACACACACACACACACACACACACACATATATATATATACACACATATATATATATGACTGAATATATATGTGTCTTATTAATTATGTATGGCTACTTGTATATAGAGTAATTTCTGCTTCAGGTAAATATTCTTATCTCATGAATGAATTCGATTTTATTTTTTGTGAATATTTACTTCTTTTAAGCAATTTCTTTAGGTATAAAAAGACACAATGTTTTAATGAACATTTCAATAAATATAAAACTAATAGTTCTGGCAGGTCACAAACATGTCTGAAATTTGCAGCTAAGCCCTTGACTCAGGCAACATTTTCACATGTTAAAAATTTATATTGCATTTCATACAAAGGATCGTAAGAGAAGAAACAATCATTTTTCTCCATAGCCTTATGAATAGGACCCAGTGTAGTAGTACATCTATCACCATTCTTTCAGCAAAATCTGCTTTAGTCTTAACACCCAAAGCAAGGCAACATGCACCAGCATTTTTCCAAGTGGTTCTTGTGCTATGGCTATTGGTAACACAGAGACTCCAGTCTAGATTTTTAACTGGTCACCTGCAATTTACCTTATATTATTCATATTTAGGAATAACTTTATATTCACTTGATGCTCCACACATACATATATTATGGGAAATAATTTGCTCATAGAAGAAATAAGCCAGACAGAAGAAACCAAGACCCACATGACTTCACTCATATGTGGAATATAAAACTGAAAGCAACAAACAAACAAACAAACGAACAAAACTCATGGACACAGTCAATAGTCTAGTGGTTACCTGGGGGAAGGAGGGGGAGGGGATAGGAGAAGAGGGGGGGAGGAGGGAGGGGGAGCCAAATATGTGGTGATGGAAGAACTCACACTGGGTGGTGAACACATAATGCAACAGATAGATGATGCACTGTGGAACTGTACACCTGCAACCTATGTAATTCTTGCTAACCAATGTCACCCCAGTAAGTCTAACAATAAAAAAATATATTTAAAAAACCAGAAGTAATTCGTGAGCTGACTCAGCAGGCAGAGAGAGGGTGGCACACTTGTTATCCACTCTGACTCCTTATAGGACTCAGGGAAAGTCACCATTGGCTGGAGTTAGACAGGGCAGGACTCTCACACCAAGGTGGCTATGGGAATTTTGTTTCTCCGTAGAAGGGGTGACCTTAGGAGCAACAGAATTCCTTTCAGAGAGGATGAGCTCTCCCAAGCCTGCTCGACTCTCTGGAAACAGTGCCCATTTCTGCAACACAATTCGGCACCAATCCAGCTTTATGGCAGTGAGCTTTTCTTTAACACAGCTTGCTCTCTTTTGATTTTATTCTCTTGAAGAAACATTTTAATGCTTTAGAAACTTCCAATGGCAAAAATTAATTGTTTAAAGAAAATATGTGGGAAAAATAAATATTGTACACTAAAAATTTTGGAGTGCAACCAAGTTCTAGAAAGATGAGTGCTTCTCCACCATTCTTCATAATGAAGGATCTTACTTGCAAGGGGGCAACAGATGCACACATTTCCACATGTTTAATAGGCTCCCAGTTTATACTTTCCCACAATTTAGCTGATTTATCTATCTATCTATCTATTTACCTATCTTTATCTTTCTATCCCTCTGCTCCAGTGCTGGTTCTTACACAGTTTAAGAAAAGTTGCATAAGCTATGGTGTGCTGTCAATCTCTTTGCAGAGAGGACTTATAATAGTAATTTCATTCAGGACAGCCATGATCTGGACTAAGCACTTAATTACTTTTTCATGTTGAAAAGAGCAGCCCAGCACCATGGGGCTCTGGATAAGAAAATCTTCGAGGTGACTGTTACTTCCATCTAATTTCTCTTCTTTTGTGTCATTTCCTCCCTCTGATCCCTTGCCCCTGGGACACTTCAGGTCAAGGTTATGTGGACTCCAGCAGACTGATTTATTACGTTTAAAACAAAAAACTGCTAAAGAAAAAGATCATTGTGAGAAATTGTGTGTGTGTGTCTTTTCTTAATTGTCCCTCCCTTTACCCATCAGATTTCTCTTAACCCATTTCCGTTTACCCTGCGAATACTCACCGGTGGTGCTTGGGGCTGCAGCATTTACCCCAAGATAACTTGAGAATTACAGTTCTAACCTGACCTCCAAAGTTTGCCATGAAATATCTTGCTGTTATTATTATTTTTGCTTGCTCTAGTATATTGCTAGTCTTTGGAAACAAATGACATCATTCTATTTACAGCATTCTGATTTTAGTAGTGGTGTTTCCATTTGCAAAATATAATAATTCTTGATCACTGAAAATATCAAATCCTAGAAAACAGAGCGTTCCTACATGTGAAAAAACTTAAGTACTGATCGTTACATACATTTCTGTTGCATTAGGATTACAGACAAGTTCTGTTTAGAAATAACTCCAAGAACAGTTTTTTATATTTTAGTTTCACATTGAAATTCAGTCAGATTTGCTTCAGCCTCAAAGAGCATGTTTATGTAAAATTAAATGAATGAAGCAGCGAGCTGCACTTTTTTATTCTAAATAGGAAATGGGTTAAAACATTTCTTTAGACTTTCATTCTCTTGGCTACTACTTCAAAACAATTGATTTAGACTTCAGAAAATAACTTGAGATATGTTAGGCCACAGCCAATCCATGGCAAGATATTCCAGTAATTTATGTTTATTGAGAATGCTGCTGCCTTAGAACAAGAAACTGTCCCCAGATAAGTCAAATTGGAACTGTCAGTAGTTATCAATAAAAAAAAAGTACAAAAACCAGGTAAAGAGAGGTTGAAAGAAGTCAGTGTGTTAAATGTTCTGTCAAAAGATCTCTGCACATCTTTCAACTTCAGATTCTAAAAGCAGTGCCTAAACTTGATAGATAAAACTTTGACCAGCATGACATCTGAAGAATAATGCCTGAAGAATAATGCCTCCCCTTGACTATAATAAAATTTAGCCCAGTCTTAACCTGCCAGTGAAATGCCCTGAAGGTGGTTTTGTTTTGAACAAGGGTACTAGAATAGCTGAAGGGAAAGTTCTAGAAATTAAGCAGGAAGCTTGACTTTTGCACTTTGCCTTTGGTGATCTTCCCTCCCCTCAAGGCTCTGTACTTTTACCTATTAACCATGCTCCAGGTTCTTTCTTGGCATTAAAAAAGTTTTTATTGTAATTCATTTGCCACTCCCATAACAGAAGCTGGGTTATGCTAATGGAATTATAGTACTGTGATGATTTGAAGCATTTTAAATTCTGAAATGATGTACATATAAATGACTTATAGACTCTGCTAGTTGGAAACACTTAATACAGTGACAGGATGGTACACTTGTTCAAATATGTTTCACTAAAGAATTTCTTTGTTCCTCTTTCTTTTTTTTTTCTTTTACAACTATCTGAATACAGAATACCAGTTACCTGTTTTCCCAGAGTAGGAGATATTAATTCTTGGTAAAGACCAATATATGACCATGAGAACTTAAAATTTCTGACTGGAAATTGAGAATAGTTTAGAGCAGCCATAATTTGGGCATACGTCCTGGTCCCTAACCTTTCCTTGAGCCCAGCTCTAGGGAATAAAAAGAAGATAAACACACATTCTCCACCCTACAACACAGCCTGCTCCCCCTTTCAAGGTATTGTTCAAGACTTTAAAGAAATACAATTTGGGGAAAATTGTGTTTTATTGAGTCTAAAGAGTTAAACAATCTAGATCACACATTTTCTCATTTGTAATATGTATTCATTTTCTGCTGTAATTAATCACTACAAACTTAGTGGTTTAAAACAACACACATTTAACATCTTATTGTTCTTAGAGATCAGAATTCTGCTATGGGGCTCACTGGGCTAACATGAAGGTATTGGTCAGGCTGCATTCCTTTCTGGAGGCTGTAGGGGTCAATCCGTTTTTATTTTTTCCTTTTCCTGCTCTGGGGGCTGCCTGCATTCCTTGACTCACACGGCCTTGTTCCACCTTCAAAGTCTGCAACAGTGAGGGCAGTTCTTTTCACATACTTTTCAACCTTCTCTTTTGCCTCTTCTCCTTCCACTTTTAAAGATTCACGTGATTAGGCTGAGCCAATTTAGATAATCCAGGACAATAATGCCATCACATGGTCAGTTGACTAGCAAATTTAGTTATATCTGCAGATGTTATTTCTTCTTTCCATATGTAGTTTAACATATTCACAAGGTCTAGGAATTAGGTTGAGGATATGTTTTGGGGGAAGCGATATTCTGTCTTCCATACAGTGTTACATAATATTAACAAAGCCTTGTTATAATCTTGTTTCTGACTTCTGATTTGTGGCTAAGATATTCCAGATCAAGGGGGCATAGAGTCCGTTACAGATTTATCATGTAGAATAAACCCTGAGCACCTGTGCTTCCCAAGTCTAGTTTTCCACAGCGCTCTGCTGGGGTTTTTCAGCTTGTGGCATGGTTCTGTCGTGGTGTCGTGATTAGCTTTATGGTTTCTTGTTGGGATGAACGTTTGACATTATTTTGAGCCTGCTTTTCTGAAGCCTGGCTCTGGCTGTGTAAATTTTTTTTTATAAACCTTTAAAGGCAAGATGGATCACCTTGACCAAAGCAAGTGATGTTCATAAAGGTCATGACTTAGGGGTCTTCTTGCTGTAGGAGCCAGCCCATTGCTTTCTCATCTCTCTGCCATGGATATTGCCTCCTGCTTCAATTAAACCTAAATTTGAAACTGCTATTCCCATTAGTGACTCAGTGTAAACTCAGTCTTTCTAGTCCCAACTTTCACCCTTTCAGCATGGCTATTTTTCCCAAATAGCATGTTATTCAGCTGAACACATCTAAACCACAGCAAACAAGACCAATTTCAATAGCTCCAGTCCTATAGAGGCTGTCATCAAAGACTACATTGTCTCCATTCCCTCAAAAGGTGGGCAACTTTCATGAATACCTCTGATGTCTTCAGAGTGACAATGCTAAAAAAAGTTTCCTGAAACTTTTGCCATTTGTCACACTTGGAAGCTTGAATAAGAGTACATATGGGTCCTGTCCCCTCACCTCTAGGTAGTGATATACCCAATCTGTGGACTTCACCTTCAAACCTATCTTCACAAAGATAGGCAACATGGGAGGTCTAGATGTAGTTGCATGGAGTTAAGTTATGGGTCTAGTGTGTAGGATGAGCTCAATACCTCAATTCATACCCACCATTCCCATGTTATCAGTACTGATCTTTGAACACTCAGGGTATGATTATTTTAAATAAAGCCAGAGTTTTCATTTAGATTGGATTTGAGGGTCCAGAATCCTCAGTGAGATTAGTAGTTTGAACAAATGTTGAGGGGAATGAAAACTTTGTCAAGGAAATTGGAACAAAAACTAGTAGTACTTTTATTTCCTGAAAACATTTTGATAATGTTAAAAAATAATTTTTAATGTTATTAAGTACTTGTGCCAGGTACTCTCTTATATAGAGCCACTCATTTACACCTCATTACAACCCTATGAAGTAGTCACTATTTTTATCTTCATTTTACAGAAGTTGAAACAAGAATAGAGCACTTAAATAACTTGAAAAATGCCCAGTTAGTGAGGTGCTAAGATTAATACCTTGGGTTGTCTGACTGCTGTTCCATCTCTTAAGCATTATATATTTATAGAGTTTAATTTTTACTATTTCAGAGATATAAAAACTTTCCTCTGACAGTAAAATTAGAATGTTAATAAAGAAGTAGTTTCACATAATAATTGTTGAAACTGATGTAGATAATCTGACAAAAGACTGGTCTTGATTTATATACAGTCAATAGTTAAGGTCAAAGCAGTTTCCAAAGATGCAAAAATTGAACTCACTAACAAATACTTGAATTGTAGTACATGGACAGAAGGCTATTACTGAGAAATGATCTTGTGGTAGAACACTAGAGTTTCCATGAGCTTTAAGAAATGGATCAACTTAGCTCAAAGTATTGGCGTTCTGAGTTGTCAAAATGACATCTCTACAAAAAAACTGGCAACAATATCTCAGTAAACTAAAATGCAGAAACTGCATCAAATTTTGTTGTTGTTGTTGAACTTTAGAGTAATATATACCATTAAGGGAGTTTCTGTCAGTGGCTGATAAGTCTTACAGGGTGCCATTTTTTTTTTGGTATGGCCAGAAATAAAGTGATTTTACATATCCTTAGCAAATAGATTTTTTAGCCATGCAATTATTATTTATATCCCAGTTCTGGGGAGAGTGTTGATTAAGAAAATCTAATTCCTTCTCTCATTACTCTACCCAGCAAAGCTATCATTTAGAATCAAAGGACAGGTAAAGGGCTTCCAGACAAGAAAAAAATAAAGGAGTTCATCACACCAAACCAACATTATAGGAAATGTTAAAGGAACTTTACTATGAAGAAGAAAAAATGTTAAAAAATATGAATAATAAAATGTCATTAACTACATATCAACAATTACTTTAAATGTAAATGGATTAAATGCTCCAATCAAAAGACATAGGATGGCTGAATAAGAAAACAAAACTCTTACACATTCTGTTTACATAAGACTCATTTCATTCTGAAAGACACACACTCAAACAAAGGGATGGAAAAAGATAGTTCATGAAAATGGAAACAAACAAACCAACAAAAGCTAGGGTAGCAATACTTATACCAGACAAAATAAACTTTAAAACAAAAGCTATAACAAGAGACAAAGAAGGACTTAGTAGTCCCATTTCTAGGTATTTATCTGAAGAAACTCCAAATACTGCTTTGAAGGGACAGGGGAAATTCATATGTTCACTGCAGCATTGAGTATGATTGCCAAGACATGGAAGCAGCCTGGGTGTCCATCATTAAATGAATGGATAAAGAAAACATGGTACATATATACAATGAAACATTACACATAAAAAAGAATAAAATTCTGCTATTTGCCAAAACATGGATGGACCTAGAGGGTATTGTGCTGAGTGGAGTAAATCACACAGAGAAAGACAAATGTCATATGATTTCATTCATATGTGGAATATAAAGAACAAAATAAATGAAGAAACCAAACAGAAACAAACTCATAAATACAGAGAACAGTTTAAAGTTGCAAGATGGAAAGGGAGTTGGGGAAATGGGTGAAAAAAGGATAGGGAATAATAAGTGCAAATTGATAATTACAAAATAGTCATGGAGATGTAAAGAATAGCATAAGGAATATAGTCAATAATATTGTATTAATTATGTATGGTGTCAGGTGGGTACTAGATTTATCAGGATGACACTTTATAAGTTATGTAAATGTCTTTGTAAATTATGTAAATGTACTAGTTGTACATCTGAAACTAATGTAATATTGTGTGTCAACAATAATTGGAAAATTAAAAATTATTAAAAAACTTACAAGAATCTAATTACTTCTCTTAATGGATTTATCATTTAAATAGGTACCCAGTTTATCTGCTGTGATGAGTAACAAAATGAGAAAAAAAGGGAGACATAGGCTACTGAGCATAATGGTTTGGAATTCCAAAATTTACTGAAAAAGAAAATTTGAAGATTTTTTTTATCCCAGACCATTATTTTTTCAGCCAGACAAGAGCTGGAAGAAGTCTGGGGCACAGGGGACACAGTTGGGGCACAGTTGGAGAAGGGAGGTAAAACTGTATGTGTGTGTATGTGTGTGGGGAGGCATGGTTTTTAAATTATAGTATATAAATATTAAAATATAGGTATAAACATAACTATTAAAATAAGAAGGTAACCAGTATCAAAATAGAAATATGCAGAACTTACAATTACCAGGGAGAACAGAAGGGATTTTTAAGAAGGTAATAATTGCAGAAAAATGAATGTGAACTTGGTTTATAGTCTCGAATTTAGGAGATTAGGGGATGTCTCAGTTATGTTACAATAAGATTCAAACTAACGCTCTCTCTACCATCAATAGTGTGAGATATGTTATTCATCTCCTCTTCTGGTAGTAAATATTAGCACTGGGTATTTCCAGAGTAAAACTTAGTTTCCTTGAAAGAGTATAAAAAACAGGAAAAATGATTTACCATACCCATGTTTTGGATGAGAATACTTCATATCTTTTCTCAGTGTCAGATCCTAGAATGTGGCCTAGGGACCCGAGGTGGTCTAGGGACTGTAAAAGCTGACAAAACCCTCACTCTTGCGTCTAGTACATGGTGATGGCTGTTTGGTTCTCTCCACCACCCTCCAAGATAGCTCTTGGAATCTAAGGGAAAAGAGTTTTAGGCACTCAGATTCCTGCTGTCCTCTCACCTTTACTTTATTTATGACATAATCTAGATCTTTGGGGTCTCTGATATGCTTGTAAACTTCTTTCTTAGTATTTTTAGAATTAAACACACTTACATGATTTTAGATTACTCTTGCTTGGGTTGACTTGGATGGTAGGATTATGGCTCCATGTGTTCCCTCAAACCTCACCATTTTTCCTTTTGTGCATCTTCCTTCCTACATTGGGTAGGGGATCAAATTGATTCCTTAAATCCTGCAAGAAATATTTTCAGTCATACAGATGCATTCAGTGAAGAACTCAGCGTGGCCTTTAAAAACCAGAATGGAGCCAGCATACAGAAAAATCTAAAAGCAAGTCCTGGAGAAAATGGAAAAGGCACAGACCGCTCTGTACCCAAACTCTGCATGTGCAGAGGAAAACAAACATCTTCCTTGTGGTACCAGCAGGACATCTATTAGGGATAGTTAAATCTTTACATTTACCAAGTTTCCAGTTGACAAGTAGTTATGGCAGACCAGGTTTTCCAGAATATCAATTGCTAAAATATTGTAGGTTATTCCTTTCTGGTTTTAGGCCAGTGCATCCTTGTAGTTCCTATA
Source organism: Lyroderma lyra (assembly GCA_004026885.1). Classification (NCBI taxonomy): domain Eukaryota; kingdom Metazoa; phylum Chordata; class Mammalia; order Chiroptera; family Megadermatidae; genus Lyroderma; species Lyroderma lyra. The sequence goes on from PVJL010008242.1 coordinate 66,435, forward strand.
TAGTAGCAATCTTGCAGGTCAATTTGACTATGAAGTATTTCCATTTGATGCATGGTGGGGGGTTGAGGTTGGGGTGAGGGTTTTTATTTTATTCATCTCAGGTTGATACAATCCTAAATTGAACAGAGTACATTTTTCAGTGAACTGGCTGGTTAGAAACTCTAAGCTTCTGGCTATGCCCTGGCTGAGCTCTATGTACCCTGGGAAAAACATTGAGCTCTAGAGTGAATTAAGCCTAATGGATTATGAACTTAGGTCTCTATTAATCTGTTGTCAGGCACATTTATATATTGGATTTGACTTGAAGTGGTGCTTTAGAGGTGGTTGAGGGAAGCAACTGCTTCTCTGGTACACTGCAATGCTGATTGTGTGGTGTCAAATTTAGAACAAAGATCTAAGCCTTCTGTGTTTTCTTATCATCCTGCACTAATGGCCCAGTATATTGGTCAGCATCATATACTAGTTTACTTGGGCATCAAGATCTTATAGCTATCACGCCCTTCCTCCTCTGGAATCTCACAATCTCAGCTATTCATGTTATCTAGTTGTTTTTGTTGTTTAACGATGTTGCCAAGAATGTGATTGTGTCTGGGCAACTTAATCTGGAATAATATTACCATCAATGCTGACTACTGAAATTTCATCACTGAGACAAACACTACTCATACCATTGGCTAACGACAACCTTTCTCCCACCTGAAGGTTAATAAAAGAGGATGATGTCATGAAGTATTTTGTAAGATATGCCCCACCAACCTGAAAAATGACTTCCAGTGAATGATTAATACTTAAAATTTTTACTATCGTAATGCACTATATTTACGCATCCTCAAACAATGTGGTTCTGGGATGCACTCTTTACTGAACCTTAATTTTGACTCTGCCTCCACCTGGAGTAAGAGCTACATTTCAGATGCCAACGGTCTAGCTTGTGAGACCTTGATAGGAAAATGAGAATACCGCCCATCTGACCCAACTGGTTTAGAAAATGTACAGAGGTGCTGGAGATTCTCATACACAGTTGTCTTTGAGACATCGAGTCACAGGCCAGAGCTAGACACTAAGTAGCAGTATCCTTTGGAGGCTTGTCTGTAAGTTGTATCCTTCTCTGGGGCACCTGTCAATTGTATCACTGACTGGCAGTGGTTGATGTCTCTGAATGTTTTAGGTAATGACAAGTACTATGCCTGTTGTTGCTTTGGTCTGATGATGTTCAGTGGCTACTATAACCATGAAATAACATCAGATAGGTGTATAGCATAGTCAATTACTTTGCCACTAAAAATATGTACTAGGACATAGAGGACTGAGAACACATCCCTGACTCACACCTCCAAGTTCCTCCTCTGAAACACAATGAACAAATGGAGGCTACTGGCAGAGCCAGGAGGGCCTGCATCAACCTAATAGTTAAGGTCTTTGCTCCCTGTGGTGTTGAGAAAAAGTGGAGAGGATTGTAGAGTAAAGACTCCAAATTTCCTGGTGCTTGAGGGGGCCAAGCAAGAGGCCTGTTTGCATGTGTTGCATGTTCTCCTGAGCCAGGAGGAGTAATATTTTAGTACGTTGAGCCCCTTCCAGTTCCTTAGGGAGAGAGGACTGCTGCTTATTCTCAGAGAAGCCCCATTCCTACCTCAGTGCAGTGACTTCAGCTCAATTGCTTATCAATTGACATAAGCATAAGTTTTTTGTGCCTAACATCATGGCCTGGGGAATCTCAAAGTCCTGGCTAAATGGGTGCTAAAGGTCAATAAATGATGAGGAGGCAAAGAAATTAGAATTTGTTTAGAAATCCAAGGGAGAAAGTGAAAGCTGAACTGGACCTGGGGGCTTCCACTGCTATAGGATTAAATAAAGAAGTGAGAGAGAACTGTAACAGAGTATTGAGGCTCCTTGAGGAGATGCAGCTAGAATACACAAAACTTCCTAAAGCTAAACATAAACCTCAATAACAAAACAAAACTGAAGAAGATAGCTGATGTTGAGGACTGAAATAGCAGTTTGGAAGACCTGGTAGAAAAAATGACACAAAACAACATCAGGATAATAGGAATAGAAGAGGGGGCAGAGCAATCTACAGAGAGCATACTGAAACAAATCATAGATGAGAACGTTCCAAACCTATGGAAAGATCTGGAACCCCAAGTTCAAGAAGAAAACAGGTCCCCCAGATACCTGGACCCCAACAGATCTTCTCCAAGACACATGGTACTAAAGATGTCCAAAACTAAAGACAAAGAGACAATTCTCAAGGCAGCCAGGGAAAAAAGAGCTATAACCTTTAGAGGAAAACCCATCAGGCTGGCATCAGA
>PVJL010008243.1:0-68728 GCA_004026885.1 Lyroderma lyra
AACTCTGGTACACTGCTGGTGGGAGTGCAAACTGGTACAACCACTGTGGAAGGCAGTGTGGAGGTTCCTCAGAAAATTGGGAATGGAGCTACCATTTGACCCAGCAATCCCCCTTCTGGGGATCTACCCAAAAGACTTGAAAACCTTTGTCCGCAAAGACTCATGTACCCCAATGTTCATTGCAGCGCTGTTCACAGTGACCAAAACATGGAAACAACCAAAGTGCCCTGCGACAGATGACTGGATAAAGAAGCTGTGGTACATATACACAATGGAGTATTACTCAGCTATAAGAAAAGATGAAATATTGCCATTTGCAACAAAATGGATGGACCTGGAGATCATCATGCTAAGTGAAATAAACCAGGCAGAAAAAACAAAGAACTGTATGACCTCACTCATATGTGGAATATAAAACTGAAAGCAAAGAAAAAAGAAATGAACAAACAAACAAACAACCCATGGACACAATCAATAGTTTAATGTTATTTGGGGATGAGTGGGTCAGGGAGGGGAGAAAGGGGAGGGGGTGGGAGAGGAGGGGGGAAGCTAAATATAAGGTGATGGAAAGAGAAGTCACATTAGGTGGTGAACTCATACAACAAGCTGACAATGCACTGTAGAATTGTATGCCTGAAACCTATGTAATCCTTGCTAACAGATGTCACCCCAAAAAGTCTAACAATAAAAATAAACTTTAAAAAATTAATTAAAAATATATTGCACCTTTGAGTAGTTTGTATCTTTCTAGGAACTTGTTCATTTCACATAGGTTGTATAGTATGTTGACATGGTTGTCGACAGTACTTCTTTATAAATCTTTTTAGATGTATCATGTCTGTAGTGATGTACAACTGGCAATTTGTACTTCTTAATCCCTTTTATCTTATTCACCCATCCTCCAACTTCCTTTCCATCTTTTATGCCTTTTATGTCTACTGTTATTCAAGTCTTCTATTTCCTTGTTATTAGCTGTTAATCTTACAGAGAAATATCTTGTTGATAATAAATCATTTTTTTCTTCCTGGTTTTGAGATTCTTCTCTTAGTTTTTCTTTCTACAGTTTGATTATAATCTGTCTAGGCATCAATATCTTTGTGTTAATTTAATGGGAGTTTCTTCATCTCCTTCAATTTGTAGATTCATATTTTTCACCAAATTTGGGGAGCTTTTGGCTATTATTTCTTCATATATTCTTTCTGTCCCTATTTTCTTTTCCTCTGGGACTCCTATTATGTACATATGGTATTCTGAATGGTATCCCATGGGAGGTCTTTTTAATTTTTTTTTTTTTTTTGGTTGCTCAGACCAGATATTCTCAATTGACCTATCTTTAAGTTCTCTGATGCTTTCTTCTGCCATTTCAAATTTGTTATTGTATAACTTATTGTATGTTCATTTCAATTGTATTTTTAACACTAAAATATCTATTTGTTTTTATAATTTCTATTGCAATATTGATAGTCTATTTGCAAGGTATTGTCAATCCTTTAAATTTTTTAATACGTGGTTTTCTTTAGTTTTTAAATTTATTCATTTTTGCTTATTTAAATTTCAAGCTCTACTAAGTTCAATATTTGGGCTTCCTCAGAAACACATTTTATTAGTTGATTTTTCCTTTTTTGTTATGAACCATATTTCCATTTCTCTCCTTGCCATTTAACATCTTTTTCTTTTTTGCCAAAAATTGATGTTATAATCTTATAATGTGGCAACTCTAAAAATGGAATTTTCCCTTCCCCAGGGTTAGTTTTCATTACTATTTGTTGTTTTTTTGTGGTAGTAGTTACTGCTTGCTTGTGACTTTCCTAGACTAATTCCTTACAGTCTTTATTTTTGTATGTACAGCCTTTGAAGTCTCTGGTTGGTTAGCTTAATGGTTGGCTAATGATCAGACAGAGATTTTCTTAAATGCCTTCAAATAATAAATATTTTGCTCTTTGCTGAGGTCTGTGTATATGGAGGCAAAGCTTCAACACTCTGGCAGCTTACAACTCTACCTAGCTCTTGCTTCCAGTTTGTGCAGAGTTTTATGTTCAGCTAGGGGTAAGAAATCAGGGTTTTTTCAGTTCTCTCCAGTGCACCCTCACAGCACTGTATGTGCACAAGGACTTTAAGATCTCCTATAATATATTCAAGTTTCTAAAAGACCCATGGATATACTATCTCCATGATTTTCCATTTAAGTTTTGTGTCCAGCCTCTTGTTTTCCCCAATTGATACTATTTTCTCAAATATCTGTGATGTTAAATCCACCAGGTTCTTGAATAATGTCATTTGATGCAACAATGTTTTGTTATAATGTTGCTGAGGTGCAATACAACATTCACACTTGTTTATATCAATTAGCTTATGGTAAAACTGGTTTCATTATACATTATTTTACTCGAAGTTGTAGAACCTATTGACAACATTAGTGAGGATTTACTGTAACTGATGCTGATGGCTTTTTGACCAATTCCTGAAGAAAGGACTTCCCTTCCTGAGGGAGCTCTGAGTCAAGTTAAATACAAACAAGCCCTGTGAAGGGCTTTTCTAGGGATCTACTATACAAGTAAAATATTGATAGTTTTCTTGGGATGGGGCATTTTGGAGATACTAAAATCCATTGTTTCCCTCCATAATGAATGCTAAGATGCTGGATTTCACAACTATTGTGGCTACAGTGTCGCTGGTTTTCAAAGCTATCATTAGTCTGAAGAGAGAGAAATGGGAATAGAATGAGTTATAATACCACAGTTATTGCTATACTCGCCAGCACTCAGTAATTTTTCTTATATAAACACTTCCCAGATTATTACACACTGGTTATTTCTAGAGTTTTGAAAGCATTAATTTTCATTTATTTTTTGCTAGTGTTTCCATTGTTTTATAGGAGGGCAAATTTTCAGAGATCTTTACTCCACTATTCCAGAAATACTTCTCTACATTTTTTTAAACTTGAGGCTATTTCATTAAAAAAGAAAATGTCAACTTTTTCCCCAGAAAAAAAATTGTATCAACCTTATTCATTTGAAATAGTTTTTGTGGAATGAATATTTTCATTATATATTTTATAGAGTTTAAACACAGAGAAGCCAAACTTGGATTAAAATCACCCAGATCTAGACTATAATCCTGTCACTTATTTGCTTTGTGAACACTAAGTTTTTAAAATTATTTCAGTCTCAGATTATTTATTTTTACAGTAATACATACCTGCAAGACTCACTGTGAGCACTAAATATAATTTCACGTATAAAAGCACAAGAACCTAATAGCCTTCAATAGGTGATATTTCCTTTTCCTCTTCCCTTCCTTTCTAAATTGTGTATTTACTGAAAAAAATGCCTATGCTGTACTGCTTGATTTTTTAGTGTAATAATGCCATCTGCTGGAAATGCCAACATTATGACCAACAGAAAACTGGATCTTGTTAACAAAAAGAAATTATAGTTGATGTCCGATTATTCCTGACCCATTGATAGATAGGTCAGATTCCTGACATTTTCCTCAGTATATTCATTTTTAAGGTGCCTCAGACCACACACACACTCACAAAATATTATTAAAATGGTTTATAATAGTAAACCCTGCTTTTCCTGTATCTTAAGGGAGAAAATTACTAGTAGAACCAAGTTACCATGAGTTCAAGTTGTTCTTCTAAAACTAAATCTTTCTATGAGTCATGATTTGCTTTCAAATCTTTGTTATAGATCTATGAATTTATCCATAAATGTAGATTTTTAATTCATATAAGGGCTTAGTTACTAATAATAGAAATTTTAAACTATTAGACCTCAATAATCTATTTCAAAAGAAAATAACTCAAAGATAATTAGTTAACTAATATAAACACACTTTTATAAAGTAAACTCTCTTTGAAAACTTTCTAATTATGCACTAGATGATTAATTAAATAAATAATACCACATACTTATGGTGGAATATACATTCAAAAATCTAGTCCTCAAAAATATTTAATAATATGAAAGAACCATCATATATTCATATTTAGTTTAAATAATTAGAAAGTAATTAATACAACTTGATAAAAATTTGTTCAGATTAGTAAATAGAAACATTATAGATTTGTTAGTAGACCTAAGTAGTCACCAAAATATTGGTAATAGTTTTATATCTTCACTGTCACATTGATTTATTTTTATTTTTTATGTGTCTAGGAACAAAATTTTTGAAATTTTCTATTAATATAATGAATGGATTTTTATCACAATAATTTGTTTCTTGCTTATAGAAACATATTTGTGTGTGTTCTGATCTTTTTTCTTGATATGTTTTCTGGCTATAGTTGGTAAAGTTTTAGTTGATCACTTCCTTCCAAAACATCCTTCCCATTTCTTGCAGGTTGCTTGGATAAGAGATAATAATTCTTCATATAGTATTTTATTTATAGTAACCCAAGATTTGACCTGATATAAAAAATAAAAAGCCCTAAAGCTCAAAGTTACTGTGGAGGTTTTGTATAGTTAATAAGTGTTGTCCACCAAGAAGTGTTACAATTTTCAATGCTACAACAACTTTTGATCTTTATGTACTAGAGAGGCTGAAGCACAATATAAACACAGGAAAAATAAGAAACCTAACTGCTCAGCATAATGACAGAAATAGGCATTTTTTCCCACTTGCTAAAGGATGGTTCTGCAGGATTAAAATCACAGTGAGGAAAATGTTTCTATTTGCAACATGAGTTTTGGTTTAACCATTGGTATTTGTGCATGTGTGTGTAAATCATTGGACCCTATAAAAATAATGGAAAGGGATAGGTGCACATCACTGGAGGAAATTGTCAAAAAGAATTAAATTTGGAAGACTAGAGCCCAGCCTCACAGCCTGCTGGGAAATTTTAGTTCCCATAATAGGAGCAAGGAGAGGAGTGTGATTTTCTAAAAGGCGATGGGGATTTACATGCAGAAATGTTGAAGAATAAAACACTTTGAGGTGGTCCTGAAATCAGAAGAGTAAGGCTCTAAGATACATTTATAAGATTTGAAATAGATTCAACCTTTTAGTTCTTTTGCCATGGTTTATGAGTACTGTGGTATTTCAAAGTTTGATTTAAAATACATTTTTGTGTCTCTGATGTAGTAATTTCTATTAGATATATCAAATCCACAGTAAAGTCTGTTACAGCTATCTAGACTTTATAAATGATAAGTCAGAAATAGAAAAGATAAAATACATTAGGGGTTTACCAAATTCATTTTATTCAGATCCAATGTAGTAATGGCATCATCATGAGAGGAAAGATAATAGTAAAGGAATTCTGAGTATTTTTTAGCAATAATACAGGGTTTTTGCTTAGGTTAGATCAAAGTATAGCACAGAAAAGCAATTGTAGTATTGAACTGACTTAGAACTAGACATGATACATGCAAGTGTTTTCCTTCTGAATGTCATAGTGAGAAGTTGTCTGAAGGGGCTAGAACAGGAGAGAGGAATGCTAAAATCAGGGTCATAGTGGTTGGACAATTAAGTTCATGAACTCATCCTACAAAAAGTGCTATGGGGGTTCCCTTGTGGTGTAGTGGCCAGGCTTCAGCGCTCTCAACACCATAGCCTGGGTTTAATTCCCAGGGGACTACCCTCCCACCCCCCAAAAAGAGAAAGAAAATGTGCTACATACCTCATTGGTGAATATCACTATGGTTACCTTCAAAGTTCTCCCCCTGGGAAGCTATGCACCAATGCTAGTGCCTAATTCACCCTTCAGAGCAATTTTGAAATCCTTTTTCTGGGATGCCCATCAGAGCTGTTGTTGCATGACTTTTTGATGTTCTGAATGTCATCAAAATGTCTTCCTCTCAACATTTTCTTTATCTTCAAGTAAAAAAATAGTTACTGGGGGCCAGATCAGGGGAGTAGGAAGGGTGTTCCAATACAGCTATTTGTTTACTGGCTGAAAATTAACTCACGGACAGTGCTGTGTGAGCTGATGCATTGTCATGATGCAAGAGCCGTGTATTGTTAGCAAAAAATTTCAGTTGTTTTTGTCTAACTTTTTCATGCAGCCTTTTCAGCACTTCCAAATAGTAAACTTGGTTAACTATTTGTCCACTCAGTACTAATTCATAATGAATGATCTCTCTGATACCAAAAAAGGTTAGCAACAACATTTTGACTCTTGATTTCAACTGATGGAACAGTTTTGGTTGTGGAGAATTGGCTGACTTCCACTGTGAACTTAGGCACTTTGTTTCAGGGTACAATCAAGTTTCATCACCAGTGATAATATGGCCCAAAAGATCATGTGCCACTTTAAAAGATCTTGGCAAACTTTGACTCTCCTTTGCTTTTGTTCATCAGTGAGCTCCTTCAGGACCATTTTTGCACACACCTTCTCAGCTAAGATTTTCCTAACTATTTCTTATCAATGTTTACTTGGTCTGCCATGTTTCCCACAGTCAGCTGATGATTTTGACACACAATTTCATGAAGTTTTGCAATATTTTCATCAGTTCTACTCATTATTGTCCATCCTGACCTCTCTCTTTCTCCTCAGAAATACATTTAATCCATTTATACACTGCCATTTTCTTCATGACATCATCCCCATAAACCTGGACTGATATGTCACTGATTTCATATCCATTGTTGTCAAGCTTAACAAGAAATTTAATGTATATTTGTTGCTCTAATTCAAGCTCTGACATTCTCATGATGGAACACAAAAACACACAATAATGAACACCACTCAGCAAGTCATCACCACACGTGGATATGAGCACAGCTGTGAAATACAGATATACCAAGGTTATGAAACATTACTGAGTTGTTTGTACTGTGCTGCCAATGTAAACACATGGTGGCAAGTTTGCTAACATAATTGTCAGACCTCATGTATAGACATCTGATGATTTCAAGGCTGAAGGATCACTTAAAATTCAGTTCAACAGAGATATATAGAAGTTCTTCAAGTGGTAAAAAGCAGTTTGTGAGTGAGAGAAAAGTCCTACTGAAATTAAAAATCGGTCAAATAAGCCCCTTGATATAAATCACCCAGATTATATCAAAGTCATAAAGCTGAAGAGGCCAGGGGGACTAATTTCAACTTGGGCAGCTAAAATTTTTTTACTTGTTTTATTACTACTTTATAGTAATTAATAGCTCATGGTAATTACCCTTATTAGGTACTTTTCACAATCACTGTATTGAAATATCACAAAGAAATAGGTTTTCATTTCCCCTTGACAGAAGGAAATGGGGATCAGAGAGATTAAGAAACATGTTCTCAACTGTAAAGCTCATAAATTATAGAAGTAGGGTTCTATAGCAGGTCTGTGAGACTCCAGATATTCAAAAATTTATCAAAGTTTTGTTCTTCATTTTTACTAAGAAATCAAAGTGATACATTTTAAATGTGAAAAAATAATAAGTAAATCAGCTTTAAATTCTTTTAATTTAAGTCATGGACAAAGGGAAAGAAGGCATTATACAAATGTTTCAGTCTAATGTCTAATGACATACTATGATACTTTCTGAGGAAATATATGTGTATAGTAGGTAGGTGCCAGAAGGAGAGCCACAATATAAACAAACCAACAGATTTCTCAGGAGCCAACCAAAAACATTATTAGGTACTATAAGTGAGTACTTGTTTATTTAGGTCAATAATAACATTAAATTAATTGCAAGTAAAGGCTAAACATAATTAGTTGTTAAACTGGTGTTACAGACAAAAAGTAGGGCAGGAGTCCAAAGAAAGGTACATTAACATAGATGGATCAGAAAGGAAAATTAAGACGTTGAAGAATTATGCAAATAGAAAGGGCAAGAGGGATCATGGAAGGTGAAAATTTATAAATGGGAATACTATTACCATGAGCAAAGCATCTACAATAAGAAAGCTATAGTAATGTGATAGGCCAGCTCAGAAACTTTCCTGTTATCTATCTACAGAAAACCCTAAGTTGTCAACAGAATAAATCATAAATATGATGCCAAGTACTCACTTCTCAATGTTTTGAATCATTAATAACAATTAGATTGATCCTACTTCCACTAAAGAAGAAAATATTATACCTAGCTGGAGTGAAAATTAAACAAAAATTTTTAAAGTTGCAGACCCCACCTGTAATCATGTTGAATAAATGCTTCCATAATATTGGTTTTATGCGTTGCTAAATTATTAATCTACCCTGGGAGGTTCCATAATCAGCTTATATGAGAAAACAAAATGATTCCATTCATTTACTCATTCCATTCATGAGTAAACAAATATAGCTGGAACAGAGAAAGTACTTAGAGTTTAGAGTCAATTGGTAAAAGTTCTTAAATAACAGAGTGGTATCTTTAAACCAATAGTTCTTAATTGTACTTATTGGCCCTTTCATTTAGAGATCGATTTCCAAAGTGTTGCCTACAGAAGTTGTCTCCATTTTATCTTCCTATGTTCACCGCTCAATCCATTCCACTCTGCCTCTGACCCTCACAACATGGAATTGCTCCTATTAGTTTCACCATTAGCTTCTGTGTTGCAAAATTAATGAACCCATCTTTCTGTCCTCATTTTATTTCTCAGCACTGTTTGACAGAGTTAGCCATTTCTTTACTCATAAAACATGGCAATCCTGGCCTGAGGAAAACCACACTAGTTTTCCTCCTGTCACATTGGCCACCCCATTCAGTCTTCCTGACTACCTTCCCTGCCCATATCAGACATTCAAATAACAGAGCTCCATAAGGTACTACACCAATATCCTTCTTTTCTTCCTCTGCATACCATGTCTAGCTAATTTCATCTATCCTGTGGCTTAAATATGGCCCACGTAAAGCTGCCTTTCCAATTTATGTCACTTGCTTCAACCTACTATTTAGATGTCAGTCTTTTTTATCCAATATCTTATTTGATGTTTTCACTTGAATGTCTTACAAGAGGCCGGTTAGCCTGTCTGATACTGAATTCGTATTTTTAACTCAAAATATATCCTTACATTCTCTTCCTCTTGGTGAATGGTAAGCTAAGAAGCTGTAAGTTATTATCTTCCCTCTTCTTCAACTCCCAAACCAGTTCATCAATAATTCTTGTTGATACTATTTTCAAATTATATCTTGTCTCTATTTCCCTGCATGTCTGTGGCCACCACTCTAGCTCAAGACAGCTTTGGCTTTCTCATGCAATGCTTCCAAACCAGTTCCTGCTTCTACTCTTGCTCTCTTCTAATCCAGTCTACTTGGAGTAAACTCTTAAAAATTAGAAATGTAAAGCAAATCTTAGCATCTGCTTAGTACCCTGCAGGATATCTCATTATAATTAGAATAAAATTCAAAGACTTTACATGCCTTAGCCTCTGATTCTATCTGCTTGTAAACCTTTCACACACCAGCTGTACTGGCATTCTTTCAGTTCCTAGAACAGGCCAACCTCTGTCTGAGAGGCTCTTCTCCTGAGTATTTACACGGTTGGCTGCTTCTCATCCTACTGGTTTTGGCTTAAACTTCACCAACTTGGAAAGCCCTTTTCTGACCACTCTGGCTAGAATCCTTTTCCCTCAATGACACTGCTATTTTCTATCATAGCATATGACTCTTTTCCTTCATAGTATTTTGCAATATCAACTGCATCTTCATATTCAGAGCTTGTACTTGGTTCATTTTCCTAATCTCTTATTCTTACATCTCGGAAGTGATTATTTCCTTTTCTCTCTTAAGGAACTTCACCATTTATATTGTACTTCATTATTTAGTCTGTAATAGGCTTTCTCTTGTTGTTTTTTTATGTCTGTTTGTTTGTTTGCTTGTCTGTTTGAACTCTTTTCTCCTCAAGGCATTTTTATTCCCTGTTTCACCATTAATTATTCTAATTTTTAGATATGTATCTCTTAAATTGTATATGTTCTCTTAAACATGCAGTGCTATTTCCTGGCCATGTATGTATAATTTATATAAATGCTCTTGGTTTGTATACTTCATTCTGTTTCTTGCTGTTTTTACTCACATACATGCTTTAGGAATCTGTGTTGCTATGTGTCTATCTAGCCGTTGTTTCTAAGTACTATGTGCTATTCTATTACATTTGATCTATTTGTTCCCTCAAACTGCTCATTACCATCACAAGCCTGCAACAAATTCTCTATGGAACTGCTTCCCTGGGGGAAAAGAGGTACAGGAGCTTATAGGCCCTAGAAACTGTCAGTGTTTAATTTGACTAAGTGTTGCACAATTGCCCTCCAGAATGTTTACTGTAATCTACATAGTTTCATGTCCCAAATGATATTTGATATGTATCATATTTTCCAATATTCAATAAACATAAAGTAATATTTCATTTTTCAAGGAAAATTTTTATGAGTTTATTTGAGCCAAAACTGACTATATATACCATTGAGCAAGATCTCAAATGTTCCTATATTTCATTTTTTTAATTCGTATTTTTTCAATTACCCTGTATTTGAGCATCTCTTCCTATATTTATTAGCTATATGGAATTTTAATCCTAATCCATTTTTCCTTTGAATTTTAAATACAGGTACTGAACATTCTTTTAATTGTTTTTTTAGGCCCAAGATCTACTAAACTCTGTAATACACTTGTTAGCATTGATCTCCATCATTTGTTTGATGAGATGGGGCTGTAAACTCATTTTCTACAGCAGAACTTTTTGAGCATTTCCTAAGTTTTGGCATCTCATTCCAGAGCTTGGCTGTGTTGGTTCTCCATGGAGAAGATTTCTGATGTGTCCTCCTTAGATTACTTGGAAGTCTCCTATCTGGTTTACTCCACATGGGCTGCTTTACGGTGTTCAACCAAGGAAATTCATTTTCTCATTTGGGACAGTGTCTATATATTAGTTAACTTTCTAAGACTATTGGTACTATCATTTTTCTAGGTATAATAGAACTTCTGAACATGTACTCATACCAATATCAAAGCCTTTTGGGAAGGGCTTTTTTTGTTTACTTGCACAGCCTCTCTCTCTCTCTCTCATCTACTAGATTGTTAGCTCTCTGAAGGAAGAAATTATGCATAATTTACACAATACATTCTTGTATTATTAGTACCTAGAACAATAACTGCCCATGGTAATGACTAAAAAAATATTTCTGAATGAAAGAATAAATAAAACATGTAGCCTAGTGTATCCTCCAAAGTGGAGATCTCAAATGTTAACTCCTTTATTTTATTCTCTTCTCCCTCATATTTAGTAAAATTACTGTAATGGTACATAGAATATGTTGCAGATGTGAGAAACAAAAACAAAAGGTAAAAATGGCCTTCAAATAGAAATGTGGCAATGCAAATTCATTGAAATTTTTTGAAAATAAATAAAGCAACAAAACTTAAAATTATGAAAGAGGAATAGTTCTCAGTGGAAAGGGAGGAAAGTGCCAAAAATAATTTAGGATGATTGGCTTCAATAATATCATTACCTGAAAAAGAAATAGGATAGAAAGTGTTCTTTGTGTTGAATTTGATCTACTAAGAGGATATTCAAGATTGTTGAGTATACTTTGTATATGTAGATAAACAGTGGCTATAAATGTATCTCTATAAATTATGGAGTTATCTTTATACTTTATATAATAGAAATCATGAAGGTAGTGACATTTTTCTGAGGAAAAGGTATTATAGACTAAACTAGATGGTGGAAAACTCCTATAAATCATCACATGGAGGGAGCATAATTACAAAGATATTTAAAAGGATACACACCACCAAAATTGGTCACACAAGTGCATGTTGTCAAAGAAGAGAGATGCTAGATGTGAAGATCTATAGGGATAAAATAGTATCGTACATTTATGAAGCATTATAAATGTCTCATACACTGTTTTCTCTTTAAAGTTTGACCAGCTAAGTCTGGTCCAAAATGGCCTCAGATGAAACTGAATTCTTCTCCACATGATTTTTTAAAATTAAGACTATTTGTTTAGAAAAATTTGAGGTTCAAAACAAAATTGGGGAAAGGAGCAGACTTTTCTTATATGTGTCCTGCCCCTACACATGCATAGTCTCCCCTACTCACTACCAACTTCCATCACCAGAGTGGTACATTTGCTACCATCAATTAACCTACATTGACACAATAATCCCACATCCACAGTTTACATTACTTTACTCTTGGTATTGGATGTTTTATGGTTTCTACTGTACCCTCTATGTATAATGCCATGTACCCCTCATTGCAGTATCACACTGAGTATTTTTACTGCCCTAAAAACCCTCTGTGCCATACCTATTCATCTTCTACTGCCCCTCTGGCAACCACCGACCTTTTTAATGCTTCATAGTTTTGTTTTTGCAGAATATCATGTAGTTGGAATTCATACAGTATATTGTCTTTTCAGATTGACTTCTTTCACTTAGTAATATGCATTTGAAGCCATTCCATAATTTTTCATGGTTTGATAAATCATTTCTTTCAACCACTAATAATATTTCAATGGCTGGATATAGTATGGTTTATTTAGCCATTCACCTAATGAAGGACATTCATCATTTATTCCACAAATTTATTCCAAAATCCCACTCTGGCAATTATGAATAAAATGTTATAAACATTTGTGTGCAGGTTTCTGTGTAAATGTGCTTTCAACTCCTTTGGGTAAATACCAAGAAGCATGATTGCTAAATCTATAATAACAGTATGCTTAGTTTTAGAAGAAACCACAAAACTATCTTTTAAAGTGGCTGTACCATTTTGCATTCCCATCAGGAATGAAGAAAAGTTCCTTTCATCTTTGCCAGCATTTGGTGTTGTCAGTGGTCCACATTTTGGCCACTTTAAGAGGTGTGTAGTGATATTTCATTTTTGTTTTTATTTATATTTACCTGATGACATATGATATACAGCATTCTATCTTACAGTTGGTGGCTTATCTCCTCATTCTCTTGACATTGTCTTCTGCAAAGAATTTGTTTTCATTTTAATGATGTTCAGCTTATCAATTATTTCTTTCATAAATCAGGCCCTTGAATGTATTGTACCTAAAAAGTCATCAAAATATCCAAAGTTGTCTAGCTTTTCTCCTATGTTACCTACTAGGAGTTTTATTACTTCATGTTCTATATGTAGGTCTGTGATCCATTTTGAGTTGAATTTTGTGAAGATTATAAGGACTGTATCTACATTTTTTTTTTTTGCTCGTGGGTGTCCATTTGTTCCAGCATAATTTGTTGAGAAGACTATCATTACTCCCATGTATTGATCATTGCTCCATTGCATTGCTTTGGTTCCTTGTCAAAGACTAGTTGACAATATTTATGGAGGTCTATTTCTGGGCTCTTCATTCTGTTTCATTGACCTATTTTTTTATTCTTTCACAACTATTACACTGTTTTGATCACTATAGTGTGATAGAAAGACTTAATATTAGAAACCATCAGTCCTCTAACTTTGCTCTTATTTTTTAATATTATGTTCATTATTCTGGGTCTTTTGCCATTCCATATAAATTATAGAAATAGTCTGCCAATATCCACAAAGTAATGTGCTGGTATTTTATTGAGATTGCATTGAATCTATAGGTGAAGCTGGGAAGAACTGACATCTTGACATGTTGAGTCTTCCAATCCATGAACATGAAATGGCTCTTCATTTAGTTAGTTTCTTTATTTCATTCATCAGGGTTCTGTCATTTTTCTTCTATAGATTTTTTTTTCATGTTTTATTAGATTTTATACCTAGACATCTCATTTAGGGGATGCTAACATATATAGTATTGTGTTTTGAATTTTAAATTCCACTTGTTCATTTATGATATATAGGAAAGCAATTTTTGTACATTAACTTTATATCTTACAACTTATTAGTTCCAAGAGTTTTTGTTGTTGTTGTTGATTCTTGCAGATTTCCTACATAGAGGTACATGTCATCTGTGAACAAAGACAGTTATACTTCTTCCTTTAGAGATCAACTGGAAAAAGATATATTTTGGGTTTATTTACTTCAAATTAGAACTGTACATCAGTGTAGGAATTGATTTATTATTAAAGGGAGACTACTTATATAGTATTCTGCAAGATGCTGGAGACAGAGAATAATAAAGAAATACACCTATTCTTAATGCCCAGGAAAATATACAGATATGCCAACAAATGTTAATAACAGAATTTGTTAAATTTATGACAAAGCAACCACAGGGTAAACTAGAATAAAGTCTTATAACCTAAGTAGGTAATGAAAAGGAAGTTTGTAGCAGAATAAGTGATCATATAGAAAGAAAGAACATCAGTATCTAGATCATTTTACTTTTGTTCTCCTCTAACAATACAGGAATATCTGGGACCACATCTTATCAGGATAAAATGCTGCCACCCCTTTCCCAACTTTTGACTAATCTCTGTTCCAACCTGTCTTCCCACATCCTAGTTACCACAGCACTGAACGAGTCCTCTGTAAGTTTTATTGATTATATACCAACCACTACCCTCTAAACCACCTCATCTCTCTCTGCTCTTCTGTTTCCAAGATTCACTGGGGTGCTTATATCTCACTCTCCTGTGCCTATGTTTTGTCTCCAATGTCTTAGCTTTCATAGAGAAAAAAGACTTCATATTTTTTTACAATAATAAGCACACTCCAAATTACTATGCTTTAAAAGCACTAATAGTCCTACTTCAAGTTTTCACTACTACAGTGATGCCTCCACAAAAATAAAAAAAGAAAACTAATGCCAAACTAATGCCAGAAAAATGCTAGAAAATTCCACAGATTAAATTTATTTTAAACTCTTTTTAAAAATAGTTTTATTAAGAAATATAACTAACAGAAAACATTATATCATTTTCAGGTGTATACCATAGTTGTTCAACATTTATATATCTAAAGACTTGATCACCATAGTTAAGTCCAGCAATTATCTAGCACTGTACCATGCTAACACAATATTACTAAATTCCCTATGCTATATATCACAATCCCATGACTTACATATTTTATAACTGAAAATTTAAACCACTTATTGCCCTTCACCATTTCCCACATTTATAAATTTTTCAATTATGGTTAACATTCAATAGTATTTCATATTAACCTAAGGTGCTCAGCATAGTAATTAGAAATTTATATAATTCAAGAAGTGATCCCCTATCTAGTCTAGCACTCACCTAGCACTATGCATACTTATTACCATATTATTGACTATATTCTCTATGCTTTACTTTATATGTCCATGACTATTTTGTAACTACCAATTTGTACTTCTTATTTCTTTCAGGTTTTTATCCTATCCCCTAACTCCCCTCCCATTTACCACTCTAAATCTAACAACCATCTGCCACTATACATAGTTACTATAATATTATTGACTATATTCCTTATGCTGTACTTTACATCCCTGTGACTACTTTGTAACTACTAACTGGTACTTCTTAATCCCTTCCTTGTTCGCACCCATCTCTGCAATGTTCCTTCTATCAGGCAACCATCAAAATATTCTCTGTATCTATGAGGTTATTTCTGTTTTGTTTGTTTGTTTTGTTCTTTAAATTCCACATATAAGTGAAATCACATTGCATCTGTCTTTCTCTGTCTGACATACTCCACTCAGCACAATATCCTCCAGGTCCATCCATGTCACCACAGATGGCAAGAACTCATTCCCTTCCATGGCCGAGATATACTATATATAAATATCACCTCCTCTTTATCTATTCATCCATCAATAGACATCTTGGCCATTTTAAATAATGCTGCAATGAACATATGGATGCACATGTCCCCTCAAAGTAACATTGGGTTTCTTTGGATAAATACACAAAAGTGGAATTACTGGGTACTTCTTTTTCTCCTGTTATAGCCTTTGTTTCAAAGTCATTTTGTCTGGTATATGTATTACTACTCCAACTTTTTGTGTTTATTTGTTTCCATTTTCATAAAATAATTCTTCCATCTCTTTAAGTTAATGTGCATCTTTCAATCTGAAGTGAGTCTCCTATAAGCATCATATGTAAGAATTTTGTTCTTATCCATTCAGCTACCTTATATCTTTTGATTAAAGCATTTAAAACATTTACATGAAAGTAATTTTTGATGCATGTGTAGATATTGAAATGTTATTATTCATATGTATTTTTGTCTTCAAAAAGTCCCAATAATATTATTTGTAACATTTTTGATTACAGGGAACTACTGTTTCAATGTCTTCTCCAAGTATCACCAATATAGTTGGTTTTCTACAGTACACCACATTGTTTAAGGTCCCCAGAGGTAGAAGTCAAAGGGTGTTAAGTCAGAAGAACATGGGGGAAACTCAAACAACATTCTCAAATTTCAAATACCACTTCAAAATGGTCTCGTGTTCCTTGAACAACTATGCTTCCACCATGTTCTTGGACTGTCTTGCCTGTCACATGGTGGTGACACTAGCATGTATGTGATTAATACCATCTTTTGAGCAAATGTCATACTACACATTGCCACTGCAATTCAATTTTACTTCAAAAAGTAATACATAGATCATGTCTCTTAAAATGTGTATATGTGTTCTTGGTATCCCCAGTATTTTATGCCAATCATTCCTGGCCTGCAAATTTTCTGTTGAGAAATCAGCTGACAGTCATATGAGAGATCCTTTGTAGGTAACTAACTGAATTCTTCTTGGTGTTTTTAGAATTCTCTCTCTGTCTTTAACCTTTGCCATTTTAATTATAATATATTTTGGTGTGGGTCTCTTTGGGTTCCTTTTGTTTGGAACTCTCTGTGCTTCTCTGGCTTATGTGTTTATTTCCTTAGCCAGGGTTGGGAAGGTTTTTGTCATTATTTCTTCAAATAGGTTCTTAATCTCTAGTTTTCTTTCTTCTTTTTCTTTGTAACCTTGTGATGGTTTTATGCTTGATGTTTGTCTAGAGGCTCTTCAACTATCCTTATTTGCGGGGGATAATTTTTTGTTGTTTTTCTGAGTTGGTGTTTTCTGCACTTTGTCTTTCAAATTGCTTATTCAATCTTCTGCTTCACCTAGTCTGCTAGTGATTTCTTTCAGTGCATTCTTTATTTTAGTTTTTCTATTTATCACTTCTAGCTGGTCCTTTTTTGTGATTTCTATGTCCTTTTTGTTTGTTTGTTTGCTATCTCTTTGGTGAAGTTCTCACTGAGTTTCCTGAGCATCCTTATAACCATAGTTTTGAATTCTGTGTCTGATAAATAGCTTGCCTTCATTTTATTAATTCTTTTTCTGGAGTTTTCTGCAGTTCTTTCATTTTGGATGCACATATCTCTTTGTTCTCTTATTTTGGCTGCCTCTCTGTGTTTGTATCTATGTTTGTTTCTATTTCTATGTAGATCTGATACATTTCCAAGTCTTGCAGGGTGGCCTTTATTAATAGCTGTCCTGTGGGTCTCTATAGCACTATCTCCCTGCTCACCTGAGCTGGATGTTCTAGGAGTGCTTACTGTGTCATATATGTGTTCCTTCCTGTTATAGTTGAGCCTTGATTGCTGTTGGCATATTCAATTGATGAGCTTGACCCTCAGGCTGACTGGATGTGGGGTTTGGTCACTTGTACAACTTACTGGCTGCTTTGTGGGAGTTTAGTCCCAGAGTAAGACTCACTCCAGTGGGCTCTGGTGCTTGTTGATATCACCCTCTGGGAGTGTCACTTGTAGAGCTAATTGGGTTGTGCTCTGCTGTGGTCTAAAGCCAAGCTTTAAGTATTTTGGTTCTGAGGCCTCTTTTGAAAGACTCCAGTGTAGATCCAGGTCAGTCACTGCCTGTAATTGGCTGGGAACTAGCTAATAGGAGCTACAAAGCAATCCATGGTTAGTCACTGCCTGTTCTGTACCTTGAGGCTCATGGAGGAGGCCATGCTATGAAATGAACATTTCTGCCACCAGTATCAGATCTGAGGCAGCTATGCAAGAGGCCTGCTGCCAGCTGCTAACTCCTGTAAGGTTCAGCCACTGATAAAGCCTTCTGTTGTATAAAATAGGGTATTGCAGCATCTCAGTGAGTAACCAGGGTGGAGTGAGCAGAGTTCACCAGACCAATTCAGGTCTAGATTTAGCCATGGGCATGGGGGGAGGGCCTAGCACAGGAAGATGGTTCCCACCTACTGGCTGCATGAGAGGAGAAGTCCACACAAGAAAATTGGCACTGTCCCTCTAGTCCTTACCCTGAAGTTACACAACTCAGTCTCTCCCTGTATGTCTCCAATGCTGCCCGAGTAACTGTCTCTCCACTGAGGCCCAGGGTGAGTGCCTTCACAAAGCCTTAAAAAGACATCTGGGCTTCCCAAAGCCTTTTGTTCCACACAGATGATCATAATCCCCTCTGTTTTCCACAGCCAGAAGTTGTGGGGGCTCCTCTTTGCAGCACCACTAATCCAGGCTGAAGGCCTCACATAGGCCTGGGGTCCCTCACTCCTCAATGGGAAACCTCTGTAGCCAGGACATCTCTCCCAATTTTCAACGGCCACATGTGGTTGTGAGACCAGCCCATATAGTGTCTTTTCTCCTCCTACCAGTCTCCATGTGGTTTCGCTTCATATCCTGAATTACAAAACTTCTGTTCAGCTAGATTTCAGATGTTTCTCCAGGTTAACTGTGCTACAATTTAGTTGTAATTTTAATGTATTCACAGAATGAGGCAAGCACAGCCGTCTTGGATCAAAGACTATTTCACAATGCTTTAAATGAATCGATTTTTATAAAGGACCATAACCAAACAGTCTTTAATAATAAAAAAACAAAATAAAACACATAAGTAAATGGCATAAAAATACTTACAGGTGTCTCTAATAACAATAATTTTTTGTCTGTGAAGTTGCATAATGAAACACAAACTCTCTGCTAATTTCATTAGGGACCTATTAAGTTACAGTACTCTAATACACAAAGGAATAATTGTCTTCATCAACATCGGGGGACAATTTACTAGAGGAAGAAACCATTTAGATGGCACAATTAAATTATATTTCTTCTCCTTTTGCTCCAGATAAATTAAAAGGATAAGCATTAATGCTATTTATGGTTTTCAGAATCCTCCCATTTTCCTTTCTGGCCTAGTTTTACCATCACCATTGTCAAGCTCCCTCTATATATCACTCTCAATTATATATCCAACAGCCATTGCCCCTTTCCTCTTTCCTCATGAACATTGGCCCCAGGCCTAGCCCAAATTTGGAGCATGAATAATCTAGCCAATCATAGTATTTCCATTCCATGTTGGCATAAACATGTATTGTCATTTTGTCCAGTGAGAAAGAAAAGTAGATTTACTCAGAGGATTCTGTAAGAAGTTGCTGTGATCAAAAAAAGAGACAAGAAACAGACGGTCCCACTTTTTCTGGATGTCAGTGAACCTCCATGTGATACCTGGGATTGTAGCAATCATCCTGTAACCATATGGAAAAAGACCACCATGATAAAAACAACAGTGAGACAAGATTAAAAAATCTGGGTCCTTGATGACTTCACTATATCCCCAAATAAATCAACCTTAGGGTAGCCCTACTCTACATGACAAAATAAATGCCTCACTTCTCATATTGCTGGGGCTGGACTTTTCTGTTACATATAACAGAAAGTATTCTAACCAAATAATGTACACTAAATATGTATTTCTTCATTGTGAACTCTTGTAGGAGATAATTTGGATAGAGTGGTTATACATCAAACTGCTCAGTATTTATTGAATAGAAGGAATTCAGCACTATGGAATAATGAGACCATTATAACTAAATTATTTTAGTATCTATCATGAAACAATCCAGACAAACCAAATCCCTTAGGCAGGGGTGTAAACTTCTCTTTAAAATATTGATATTACTATACCAAACTGTTTTCATTTTAGTGACTATAGAGATAAAATAATAATGCAAATTTGCAATAAGTTAATGATTACTAGAGACAAAATTATTTTCCTTTCTAAAATGGAAACATAAATATTTCTCTATTGATACTGCACATAAAAATTTAGGTGTGCATAAATAGTAAAACATGCATCACTAGCCTCAGATCAGAGGCAATGTACTTTAGGAGTCAGGCTAAGAAATCTGAACCCATTCCCCAATCCTAAGTCACTGTTGATCACAAGAGGCCTTTAAGCCCAATGCAGATCAAATTCCAGGGATTCACTGAAAGAAAATTGAACAGCAAAGACAGTTGCTCTTCGAAGTGCTCACTTATTCATCTTACTGCTTAAGACCAAATATATTACTGCTATAGCCATTTATAAAGTAATTATAAATATAAGCACTGTAATGACAGATCATGGAATTTTCAGTTAGTTGCAGAAAATACTAAAGAATAAAATAGCAAAATACCATGAGTAGTAATAATCTGAGAGTTGGCAATTCTCTGCCATCCAATTGTGTGACCTTCAAATATCCCTTCATATCTCTGATCTTCATGTAAAATATAAGAATTGGGACAGACAATTCTCAGAGTCTTTTTTAATTCTCATGTTTCATCACTATTATCACTGCCACAGATACAAGATAAATAGCACATTTTGATTATATCCTAGTTATTGGGGCTAAGTGTTTTATGTATTAGGTATCATTTAATCACCTCATTAGCCCTATGAGGAAAATATTTTTTTCTCATTCTAAAAATTAGGAAGTTCAGTATCAGAGAAGTTAAATGATTTGCTCATCATACTAGCTGGAATGTTCATAATTTCTTGTTCCAGATTACTTACTTTTAGTCACTCATGAATGATGAAGTATAGAACAAGTCTGAAATGTATTATGATGAACCTCTGCAGTGGTACTATGCTATCAAAATTACAGACACCTAAACTATGTCAACACATCTTTAAAACAAACCTAGAAAAAAATTTTGCCATCTTAAGTTATACTTAAAAAATGCTAAGATGAATTTTCAATTTTAAATATCTTTTTTCAATCAGTATGTACCATTTCCTTATCTAATATTAAATCTTTGTAATCTTTTTCCATCATACTTTAAGTGGACATCTGTTTTTCAATACAATCTCACCATAAATTTTGCATATTGCTCTTTATGGCACAAGGACAACAACAACAAACTATTGAAATAAGCAATATAAATTTGATTTTCTCACATATCTTTTACTTTTTTAAAATTTCTAGTTTACTTAACAGTTGGACATCAGCACACATATCATTTTATTTTGAAAAATGAGAGTCTGCTGTAGATACCACCCATTTGCCCTTGTAATAGAATTACTGATTATACATATCCTTCTCAAAAGAAAGAGAGGATACACAACCGCCTCCCACAACTATGATAGCCAAATGGCAGTTACAATTGGCACCTAGCGAAGCAATATATAATTGCCATCCACTAAACTAACAGAGAGAGATTATACTCACAATAGCCAAAGCATAGAGAGAAAAACAACCCTCAGTCCTTATTTTGAGCAGAGGAGAAAGAAGGCAATTTCCACTCAGAAGTACCATCTCAGGAGAAATCTTTTGTTGAAGAATGACTTGTATTATGTCTTTTACAAGTTTCTCTTGCTCACTTTCCAGAAGAAACAGGAAAAGGTGACTATAAAATGGCAAAGCAAAAGGGGTTTAGCCGGCCCCAGGCACCAGGAAAGCAAGTTAGGATAACTCTGCCAGTGACGATTATAAATGACTTTATGTACAGTAAAGTATTGGAAAGCAAGACATGAAACTGATATTTCTTTGGGAATTTTTCTTCCATAGGAAATCAGATTTATACCTATAGTCAGTTACATATGTTTGTGAGGATTACAAAATGTAAATGTTCTCATAATAATATGGGTGCTGGGTTACAAGCTATTTCAATGTACAGATTTGAAAACACTTTTTGCTTTCACATTTCTTGCTCTTTTTCATGTTTAATACAAGTTCCGTCAGGTATATAATTACATTGTCCAAATGTATTAGTACTCAAGAAGAAAAATAAGGGGGGCTAATTTTTCAGTTTTTACCAATAGAAATTTTTGTGTATAAAAATATATGCTCTTAAAGGAACAGAAAACAGACAGACAGACAGACAGACAGAGAGACATAGAGAGAGGGAGAGGAAGAGAGAGAAAGAGGGATTAAGGCTGATTCCTGCACTGCTGACTGAGTGTGCCTAGCTGAACTGGATTTATATGAACTTTTTTTATAAAAAGCAAGTAAATATCCACATTTACTGTGCTTGTGCATATTTAAAAAAACAAAAACAAACACTTCTGAATCTCTTGAAAGCAAAACCTAGGCAAGGTATGAGCAGAATTAGCATCAGTATTGTGGAGCCATGGAAAATTTAGCCATGTATGTAATATGTCAGCAGTATAATTTATAAAGGGTGTAGTCAGCACAATGTGCAGAATTTTTGAAGTTACAACGTTGTGATGTTTGTGACAGTTCTGATAGATTAAAAGGGTAGTAAAAGGCCATGAACAGATAGTAATGTTACTTTTTTACAAAGAAATTCATATGATGAAAGAGACTGTGGTATAATGCATCAAATTCTTAATACTGCAATGACTATCCCTGTTATAAATTAAAAACAAGGATCTTTGACAGTTGATTTTTATGCTGCCTTTGCTTCATGTGTTTAGGGAAAACAAATAAGCTGAGTGTTCACTCTTCCTATTGAAAGTGATGCTACTTATATAACTAAGAAAAGGAAACCAACAATAGCAAAATAAGTGTACAAATAATTTAATTTTTAAGGTCATCATCTTATATTCTGATATTTCCTTCATTGGAGAGGCTCAGTGTCAAAATCTGAAATTACAATGTTCAGTGCCATATACACATTTAGTTTCCCAAAGGAATCAATAATTTACCCAATGAGTCCATTTAAATGGTAACAATTATCCCCAGATATTTATGAAATGCCTATCATGTACTGATCATTATTTTAGGATCTCTACATGTATGTTCCTCTTACCTAATTCTCACAATAACCCTTAAAAGAGAAATAGTTTACTACTATTTTGAAAATGAGAAAAATGAAATTTTTGTGACTTTTCCAAGATTACAGAATTAGTAAATTATGGAAAAGGTATTAATTTTTCCAGTCCTAAAACTCATCAACTTACTCACATATCATGCTAATTTTCAAAATAACCCATTCAAGGAAGAAAACATATCTCAGGATTGTTCAATTCAGTCTAGGTGTGGCATTCCCAATGTAGTCGTTTACTTGGTTCCTCAAATAATGATCCAATAGCATTATTAGCATCTCCAAACCAATGTACTGACCAGAGAATCAGTGTAGGTTAATGGCATCACATCACTATCAACTCTTCTACCATGATGTAATATTTTTCAGCTCTTACTGAAAATAAATGGAAGCAATAGCAACATATCTAAGCATTTTTTGTATTATAAAAGTGTTATTTAAGGCATGAATGGTTATATGTTTAAATATACTTTAGATTAAGACTTATGCAGTCAATTCCTTCTATCTAGAGAAAAAAATTTAAATCTGAATAACTATTAACGAGTTCTTTAATTCAACAATGAAAGCTGTGTTATACAATCTATTTCTCTCTTCGCTTGACTACCTGCAAGCTAAGAACTAAGATCCTTTACCCAACTACGTTAACTTCTTCAGTTTAGGTTTTCTAGTAATATTTTCTTCCTACTAAGAGACTATGAGGTTGTAATGAACTAATAGTGTCAGCACCCATATTCTAGTCCACTTGTTAAAAAATATTATGCTGGGATTAAACTTTCTCAAATTCTGATATAGTTTGGGTGGACATGAAGCAGTTAGTTCCTAAATGCTTCCAAGTGAGTCCAATGATCAGTCAGGACCTACAACTATTATATTAACACAGCCAGCTCAAATCAAGAATTAAATAGAATGCACTAGGATTGCTTTAGGAATAGTTTCATCTGAGAAAAAAAATGTCAAACACCCACTGTGTTGCTAACCATCTTGTCTCAGGGTTTGCTAAAACAAAATATTACAGCAAATTCTAAATATCAGTCCACACACTACCATCCTTTCATGGAAGGAGGACAGAAACAGCCTAAAGGACACTGTCTTTGATCTAGTAGAGTGTAGAGCATCATTAACTGTTCCTAATACTCTGCTTGCTATGAAGAGGCAGTGAGAGGCAGAGTAGAGGCACTTCCATAATTTTCTACTGTGTAGGAAGTGGTGACAATTTTATTGGTTTGCTGAGTCATTTGCTGAGTCATAGAAGCAGCCAGGAGAGGGGAACCATGAAGATGAAAGTAAGAAAGCTGAGAGCAGACATAGCTAAGATTTATGGGTACTTAACAAGAGGACACTGGAAGCAAGAGGTCTCATCTTTCTAATCTTTGGTAGCAAGACAACTTAGTATAGAAATGTGCACAACAAAGCTGAGCAGAGCCCTCAGAAGATCGATAACTACTTCAGCCAAGAGTCAGAACGTGGACTCTGGTCATTCAGAGAATCAATAGACAATTTCACACAAGTGCAGTGACCAATATGGAGTGAATAGCAAACTCACTTCTCATTTATCTCCCACATGTGCAGGTATCTCCAGTTGTCCATACCACCACACAGTCACATATCTAAGTGGTAACTATTCAATCAAACTTCTCCATAACTGTCACAATCTCTTTTTCATTTGTGCTTTAAAATGTTCAGCAATTTTTTTCTTAGTAGTCATGTTACTTACGTTTCAAGAGTTTGGGTATTTTTGTTTGTTTGTTTTTATGTTTTCTGTGTTTTACCTTTTAATTTAAAGCTGTTTTAAATGACTTTCAGAAGGTAATGATATATATATATATATATATATATAAATATATATATATGTGTGTGTGTGTGTGTGTGTGTGTGTGTGCGCACATATATACATATATATATAAACATTCTGACATAACATTTATTTTGATCTGTGCTGATTAATATGGTATATAACTAGAAAGCATCTATTAATCCCATCAGTCTATTTACTACAAATTTATACTATTCTGCTATAACTTGGAATCTTACAGGTAAGTTTTTGAGTTATTGTACTCTTAAGTCATTAGGAACTTATTCTTTATATTTAGGTATATCTGTATCAAATACATGTCCTACAAAAAACTAGCTGTGTGATTTTGGGTGAGATATTTAACCTAAGATTAGTTCCTTCATCTGAAATCAGGAAACTGGTAGGCACTTAATAAGGCTTTTAGAAAGACCCTACATGATCAATAATATAAGAGGTCTAGCACTCCGGACAGTAGTAAGTACTCAATAAAGTCAACAATGAGTTACTATTACAGTAGACTCTCTACTAACCAGAATTCAAGCAACTGACAAAAGTTTGGGAAGTAGAAGACAGAAAAAATATTGGGTTCCTATAGTGTGAAATAAGGGCCCTTGACATACATAACACCATGTTATGAATTGTACTCCATTTTGTTATGAGCTGTACTTCATTTTTAAAATGTATTTTGTTGTTAACTATCCTGGGACCTCTCCCCCCACCCCACCATTGAGACTGCCAAAAACCTGAGTCCGTCAGACTCCAGGAAATGTTCCTGTGTGCCCAACTTAACTTGCTTATCTTAGCTTCTGTAACTCACTTGGCTAATCTTCCTCTCCCAGCTGGTTGTGGTTTTTGCCTTTAAATACTCTCCCTTGAGTTTGCTAGGGGCCATGAGGTTTTTGGAGGTGGGGCCGCGAGTATTTTGAACGTTAGTACACTCATGGTCGCCGGCTTCTGGAATAAAGACACCTAATTCAGCCTTTCTGAATGTGGTGAATTTATTACTCACTGGCAAATACAAGTGTGGTTCTCTAAACCCTGAGTTTGAGTCACCTGCTCTCTGACTTTGGTCTTAGTCTGCAAATTGGAGATGAAATAAAAACTACTGTGAGGATTAAATGCTATAATTTTGTGGGAGAGGAAGAAACTTTCCTCTACCTTCAAAATTTTTTCAGCTGGTCTAATAATTAAATGCACATGAGACAGACTAACAAGAGAAAATAACCAAATTTAATACATGTATACGCATGGGAAGCCCACATATAAGAGGTTTAAAGACAAAAAGGAAAAATGTGGTGTATATGACATTCTGCCCTATGGATCACCTTGGAGTTTGAGAAGGAAAGAAGATCATTGCAGGATGTTAAGAAGAGCAAATGACCAGTAATTAGAAGTTTGCCTTGCCCTATCAATAGGTCAATAAATGCTATCTCTGATAATCTCTTATTATGGACCTTAGT
The DNA here is from genome assembly GCA_004026885.1 of Lyroderma lyra. Classification (NCBI taxonomy): domain Eukaryota; kingdom Metazoa; phylum Chordata; class Mammalia; order Chiroptera; family Megadermatidae; genus Lyroderma; species Lyroderma lyra. The sequence continues at coordinate 26,045 of PVJL010008243.1, forward strand.
TCAAATTTTTCTAGGTAGTTTAAGGAAGGGCAGAACCTTCTCTTGAGCCAACAGGGTCTTGGTTGCCTTTACCTCAAAACAATCTGCACACAACAGAGGCACATCTGGGATGATGACTCACTTTGAACCCCTACAATATCCGAAAAGTGACTACCATGGCACTTGGCACACAGTAGGTGCCCAGAGCATGACAGCTACAATTGTTACCTGTCAGAAAAGATTTATTTCTCCAGAAATTAGGAGGAACAGGGCTACAAAGTATCTGGATTAAAATGTAAATGTGAGGTCTTAATTATTTAAACATGCAAAGGAAATCAATTATATTCCCATTAAAATGCAAATGTGCATTTGAATTCCTACAGAGACACATTACAAAGAGGAATGGGCTGCAGAGTGCAGAATGAACAACAGCAGGGGCTTTGTGACCAGATGATGAGAATGATGATAAAAAGTAGTACTGGGTGCTGTACTAAGCTGGTGTGCTTTTTGAAAAGACAAAGAAAATGAAATAAGTATATACTATCAAGAATGAGCTCTAACAACCTGAAAATTGACAGAGGCTAGAGAGACAGAGAAGAGTTAGTCCTCTACAGAAAATTACCAGATATTGGCTGCCTTGGAGAGCAGTACAAGAAACCAACCTGATTGTTACCATTATCCAAAGGGAGAAGTTGGAACCATAATCAAGAAAGCTTTAGTTCCTCAGAAAAAGAAAGCAGGTTGAAGGTAATACAGTATTAGTTTCCTAGGAATGCTATAAAAACTTACCACAAACATGAAGTCTTGAAATTATAGAAATTTATTCTCCCACAGTTCTGGAGGTGAGAAATCCAAAATTCAGGTGTCAGCAAAGACATACTGACTCTCTAGGGGAGAAATCTTTCTTGCCTTTTTCAGCTTCTAGTGTATGTTGGCATTCCTTGGCTTCCAGCAATATCACTCCAAGCTCAGCTTCTGCCTTCATATTGCCTTTTCTCCATGTGGTTCTTCTCATCTATCTCTTATAAACACCATTATAATTGGTTTTAGGGCCTACCTGAGTAATAAAAAATAATATCGCCTTATCCTTCAAAGACTCTTTTTCCAAATAAGATACATAATATTCATAGGTTCTAGGAATTTGGATATGGACATATCTTTTTGAGGGCCAGAATTCAAACCATGACAATGTATCTTGTGACCCTTTAAAGTCATGTCTGTTCCATCTGTAAAACACATTCAACCCCTCCTAACATTTCTCTAAATGTTAACCCATGACAGCATTAGTTACCAAGCTGGCCAATACAGGAGTATGTGAAAAACACTCAGTAATGGCAAAAAAAAAAAAAAAAAAAAAAGCAAAACGTTAGTTACAGAACAATAAATGTTAACTTTGAATCACCAATAATGGGGACACTTCAAAATGAGATCACATTACCGAATGAAGATTGGTGAAGGTGTGAACCCTTCCCCCAAGCTGCTCTTTCATCAACCATTATGCACTGTTTCAGAACAATCCATTAGTGATGTTTCTAGAACTTCTCCAAACATATAAATACATCTGTAGCCAGACTGTTTGATCAGTTTAGTTATTGACTGAGTAAAAGTGTGTTGCCTTGCATTGGGATTCATTTCAAGTAGCTTTTATTTAATGCTCAATATACTTTTGGTTATTATTGTCAGTGATTTTAAGCATGTCTATCATGGATGTGTGCTTGAAAACAGGAACAGTTAAAAAAATCAAAACTTGATATGGATTATAACCCATTACCAAGTACTTTGCAACACATGTCTGTAGCTACAAATACACCCACACCGGGATTTAGTAAAAAGGTGTGTGACCTCAGATACTACACAGAAGAAAAGAATATACTCTGATGAGTATATTAAATATGGGTTTTCATTTGTAGGGTATGATGACTGTCTTAAGCCTGTTTTGTGTTCTGTGTGGGGAAACAGTTGCATGAAACCCTCTCTACTCATTGACATTTAGAAACTAAACATTCTATGTATAAAAACAAATAATTATATTATTTTTAGCACTTGGAAAAGTATCCAACTGTTACTTTATACATGATGTCAGGAAAGACAGACAATGAGAATGCAGTTGAGGCTTCATACTGTATTGCTTACCACATAGCTAAATGTGGTGAAAGCTACACCATAGCTGAAGATTTAATTGCTCCTGTATTAAGGATACTGTTTTTTGTATGTTTGGGGAACAACATATCTGCACAATCAATATTATCTCTTTTTCAAACAATATGATGTCTCAATGAATTCAGGAAATGTCTGAAAATGTTGAAACTGTAGGAATATATTGAATTAGAAAAAATAAATGTTTTCCCATCCAGGTCAATGAAAATGTAGATGTTGCTGATTTATCTATTTTGGCTCATTATCATGAGGTATTACTTGGTAGGAAGTGAAATTGAAGAAAATCTGTTGCTTTGTTACCCATTGATAGAGCGTACCACAGATGAACATATTTTTAATGCAATCAATAGTCAATTCATTAAAAAAGACATTAGTTGGTCAAATTGTTGTGGTATATGCACTGACAGAGGCAAGCCTATGTCAGCATGTTTTATAGGCCTACAAGACCGAATTAAAGAATTAGTTCTCCAGGGACCATGGAGTCACTGCTGCATTCATGGACAAAGTCTTGTATCCAAACCTCTTCCTAGTGAACTGAAATATATTCTTGATGTGGCTGTAAAAGTTGTAAATTTTATTAAGTCACAGCCACAAAACTCCAGATTGTTTAAAGAACTAGGTGAAGAAATGAATAGCATTCACAGCACAGAACTTTTGCACACGGAGGTAAGGTGGCTATCTCATGGCAAAGTACTTACAAGGTATGTTTGAACATGAAGTTCAGGTATTTTATGAAGACCATCATTTTCCTCTTGCTCCAGTGTTTTAGGACAGTGATTGACTTTAAAGACTTGCATATTTATCAGATTTTTTTTGAGAAATAAACAAACTCAACTTGGAAATTCAAAACAGCTCATTCACAATATTCAAAGTAACGGACAAAATTGAGTTGATTAAAAAACTGGACTTTTGAAAAGCATGTACTGAAAGAGGTCAGTGTGAAGTTTTTGAAACTCTGCACAACTTCTTACCTGAAAATGACTTGCACCTATCCCAAAACATGAAAAAGAATATTGTAAGTCATTTAGAGGGTCTTAAAATGTCCTTTTATAAGTCTATACTTTCCTCAATGTGGAAAAGAAAACAATTGGATGGCAGATGTCTTCAATGAAAAATTTTTCAAAGAAGCTGAACTATTAATCAATGAAAAAGAGCAGTTAATGGAACTTTCAACCAATTCTTCTTTAAATTCTAATTTTAAAAGAAAGTATTTTATTACCTTCTGGGTAGATGTTAGTGAGAAGGCATTCAAATACCTGTTGCCATTTATTAATACTGAACAAGTGGAGAGAGGTTTTTTTCTTACACCTTCTTAAAAAATAAGTATTGCAACAAGCTTAATGCAAGTCTGGATGTAAGACTGCATCTTGCATCTTTTGAGCCTGATTTCAAGAAACTAAGTGCATTAAAGAAAGCTCAAGGATCTCACTAACAATGTTTCAATCAGCTAGTAATCTGCATAACAATTATTACAGCCTTTTAGATAACACAAATAAATATTAGTATTAATAATAAAATAAAGTTTGTTAAATACTTGACCATCATTACAATATTTGACTGTTACAAATATTGTAAAGTTAAGTCTATGGTTTGTATTTTTAGAGTAGCAATTTTTCTTTCTTATTATCTCATTTCTACTATTTTACAATAAAATAGATGCTGAACATAGGTGTCAGTATTTAAAATCAACTCTTTTAAAAGCAAGGGGTACAATTTATAGATACAGGCTTAAAAGGGGTACACAAGTAGAAAAAGGTTGGGAACCACTACATTATAGCATCAACTGTAAGTACAAAATTCCATCTCAGTATCATAAACTCAAAAGTCCCAAATCTCATAATTAAAATCAGGTAGGGGTGAGACTCTTAAGTGTAATTTATCCTGAGACACAATCCTTCTCCACCTGTGGATCTGTGAAATGTAAAAGCAAGTTGCCTACTTTCAAAATGCAATGATAGAAAAAGCATAGGATGACGGTTTTAGACGTTTCCATTCCAAATGGTAAAAAAATGGAAGAAATTGAAGGGGTCACTAATCCTAAGAAATTTTCAAATGCAGCAGGTGTCATTTCATGAGGTTTCAAGGTCTGAGAATAATCCTCTGGGAACCACTCATTAGGCCTACAGCTCTGCCAGTAGGGCCCACAGTTTCTCAGTAGGCCTCAGTGGCAGCTGGCTTGGTAAGCCTTGGGCCTAACATTTGTGACTCTGCCTCTGGGAACACAGATCAGCTCTTAGAATTATAGATGAAAAAGTGGTTTTTTGGAAAGTAACCTCATAGGTTGATCTCATCTTAAATTCCTAAGTGGGCAGGTCACACCCCAGGTATATAACTCTTTAGTAAAATATTTTTCTTTGCCTTAAGAAAGCCTGTGCATTGTTACTGTGCATCTAGGTTAACACATCTTTTAAATGCCCCCTTCAGTCCACTTCTTCTAAAGCATTGGTTCCCAAGGGACAGTACGCATGCCCCTGTGGGTATGTACTAGGACGTTCAGGGGTTCTCAAAAAATAATCGGTAATGACAAAAAAAAAACCAACTAAGGTGAAAAAATGCAAAATGTTAGTTATGGAACAATAAATGCTAAGTTTGAATCACCATTAATGGAGACACTTCAAAATTAGATCACATTAGCGAATGATGATTGGTGAGGGCGTGGCTATGAATACTCCCCACAAATTGCTCTTTTACCAGTCATTATACAAAGCTTCAGAACAAATCATTTGCAACATTTCTAGAACTTCCCCAAATATATAAACACATCTGTAGCCAGACTCTTTGATCAGTTTAGTTATTGGCTGAGTAAAAGTAAGTGTGTTGTCTTTAACAGTGATTCTTTTTTTTTTTTTTTTTTTAATTCATTTTTATTGTTAGACTTATTGGGGTGACATCTGTTAGCAAGGATTACATAGGTTTCAGGCATACAATTCTACAGTGCATTGTCAACTTGATGTATAATAAGTTCTTTTCAAGTAGTTTTTACTTAATATTTAAATAGTTGATCATAATTATCAATATTTAACTGTGTATTGAATATTGTAAAATTTGTGGTTTGTACTTTTAGTGTAGCAATTTTTCTTTCCTAATTCAATACTTCATTTCCACCATTTTACATTAAGATAGATACTGAACCTAAGTGTCAATATTTAAAAACAGCTGTTTTAAAAACAAGAGGTACAATTTATATAAATGAGCTCAAAAAGGGTACACAAGTGGAAATATGTTGGGAACTACTGTTCTGATGTGTGACCAATCTTAAGAGAGCACATAAACTTAACTATCCTGTGATCTAATCCCCACCCTGCTTTCCTCCCACCATTGAGCAATCTTCCTAAATCTCCTCCTTAATCTCAAATGCATGTAAGAAACTGCAAACTATTATTTTCCATAGCATTTGAGATTTTATTTCCTGGCAATTATTATCAGTTTTGGCTCAAATAAACTCATAACTTTTCTTTCTAGATTTGAACACTTTTTATGTTGACAGAGTCATCCTTGTTTTCCTTTAAGGGGAGACATATTTATGGGTGAGTAGCTCTATCAACCTTCTTGCCTATAGACACTTGGAAGTCCAACCACTTTCTTTCATTTTATCTTGTTTCTGTCCCTTTCAGTCCAGACTGACATTGTGGCTAATGATACAATATTCTCAAAAATCTGATGGTCTTTTGTATATGTCAATGGAATTCATGTCATTACACAAGAAGGTCATCCACAGATCTTTCCTAAATGACTCCACCTCTATACTTGGCTTCTGCTGAAAATTACTGTGTGCATCTGAGCCACATATCTAATTTCCTCAGCAAAAGGTGGTCCAGCCAGACCTTTGGCTTTTCTCTAGTATGCCTTCCTAACAGTCAATCTCCTAACATTAGCATTTATTTTTGCAATCTGTTAAGGTTACAAATTTCTCAAATGATCAAGTGCTGATTTCTTTTGCCTTAACAGTTCCTTCCTCAATTTATCTCTTTCCTCTTACATTTTCCTGTAATCAGAATAAAAAACCAGGCCATACTTTCAATACTTTGCTTAGAAATCTGCTCAGCTAAATCTCAGTCTTTCACTTACAAGTTCTATTTTCCATAAGACTGTAGAACGTAGGTCAGTAAAAATTTTATTTAAATAATAATAACCTTTCCTCCTATTTAGAATAACAGGTTCATTTTCTTCTTAGCTTTCACCAGAAACACTTTTAACATTCATATTTCTATCAACACTCTGCTCATGGCTATACACCTATGTGTCTGTGTGTCTGTGTGTGTGTGTGTGTGTGTGTGTGTGTGTGTGTGTATTCCTGAGATTACAGAAGCCTTCTCATTCATGCTCTTCACTTCCTTCTGAGAACTCAGTAAAATCTAGGCTTTTCCTATAATGAGCCTCAAAATTCTCTCAGCCTCTATGCATGATCTAACTCTAAAACCTCCTCCACACTTTTAGGCATTAGTTGCAGCAGCACCCTACTTCCCAGTACAAAATCTGCATTCGTTTCCTATAAAATTGTTAGGCTAACCAGACATGCCATTGTAAATGGGACAGAAAACAATGGTATTATCCAGTTTCAAATGATATGTCTGGTCAGCCTACTATAAATGTTACAACAAATTATTACAAACTCAACAAATTAAAACAACAGAATTTTATTCTCTCATACTTTTAGAAGCCAAAAGTCCCAAATCAAGGTGTCAGCAAAGGCACACTCCCTCTGGAAGTTCTATGGGAGAATATTTCCTCGCCTTGTCCCACTCTGGTGGCTGTCAATGATTGGCTTTTTTGGATTTTGGTCACATTATTCCTTTCTCTGCATCCATCTTTACATTCCCTTCTCCCCTTATGTCAAATCTTCCCTGAGTGTACACTTATTTACTTTTAATTGCACAGATTGGAATATCTGGAAACAATCATAAATCTAAGGGTCAGATCCTAAAAAAAATGGTAAAGGGTAACTTGTAAATAAAAGGGAAATCAGAACAGCAAGCATCTTCCTAAGACTGGTTAGTTTTCAGCAACCCACACACCTAAACACCAGAAAAGAGCACTTGTGCCTAATGTATCCTGTCTTCATTCAGTCATTGGCTAGTACCATAGACCACAACAATATTCAATTGTGCATATCAGCCAATACGTACAAGGGCTGCCCAGAACAAATCTAGCCATACATGCTTCTATTTTTCATATTGCATGGCTGGATACTTTTCAGACAGCCCTCGTATGTCCAGTACATGGGTATCAAGGAAGGGTGAGAGAGTAAAGAGGCCCACAAAGAAGTGAGACTAAACTGAGGAAAGGCCTAGAACCTGGGAGGAATGTACGTAGTGAGACCTAACCTCATACCCTGGGACAGTGGAAAAAAATTTTTTTAAAAGCTAAAGAAAGGAAAGCCGCCTGGGCTGACATGTTTTTCTCTTTTCATTATACTGTCTTCAGTTCCTGGCTGAGCGATTTTCAGAATTTTCACTTAAAAATCTCTGAACTAGATCTGTGTCCAAATATACCACCTACTTCATGAAAGCCCCATCTCCTGGCAGATTGCTACACTACTCAGCTTCTCCAGGCACTACTGCTGTCAGAGTTTCTAAACTCGAATTCTTATGATTCTTACATTCCAGTCCACACTTACCTGACGAATGATCTGTGTTCCTTTAATGACAGAGAATACTATCTCCTCAGAAGGAAAAACAATAAACTCGAAGCATTAATAAAGAAAATTGATACTTAAATGACCTTGAGTCTCATCAATAAATGTTTCATTTAAATAAAAGAAATAGTTTTCTTCTAGGTCCCTAAAATTTCCATCTAGTGTGGGTTTTCACGGTAAATTTATAAAGTAGAATTTACTGAAGTAGAATTTACCAAGACAGCAATAGAACACAGATAATTAAAGTAATACAGTCATCCCCCTCGATATGTAAAGTAAGTACATCAAAAGGAAACTGCAAGATTTAGAAGCAAGGTCATATCTTTCAAAGGGTAAATTAAGATAAATTTCAAAAGCTCTCTCTTGAACACCTTGCTAAAGAAAATTGCATTTCTTTCTCTTGTATTTACTAACATTGCTCTGCTTCCTGCCTTTAATGACCAACCTCTTTGACCAGGCTTTGCTGAAATCTCATAAAGATGAACTTCACTTACAAGCTCAGCACAGTGCCAAGGTTGGATAACCTGACCACGAACAGCTGTCTGGGGGCCAGTGCCTAGATGGGGGAGCTACCTCTCTACTTTAGCTCTGTTTTAGAACTGCCCTTGACTGAACGGACCAAAGAATGTTATTTTCTTTAATATCCTTCTTTTCATTCTCTATATAGTTTTTCAAAGCATACAGAAGAAAATCAAAAGAGCTGAGGTTTCTAGTCCACCTGAATTACATTGAGCATATTGAATGACCTTGACTAACTGGTTTCTAATGTTTCTGCTGGCTTAGCACAAAACAGACACTTTCTCACTACAGAAACCATCCCACAGCACCTGAGGATAGTGAATGGGTGATCCAGTGGGCATTTTATCAACTAAAACTCAACAAGATTCAGTTTTCAAGGATCATATGTGCAACACAAGGTTAAGATAGATGTCATTATAGAAGTGGATTTAGATTCCAAATAGCCTTTGAGTACAGACTAAGAAAACTTTATCAGGGTCCTTAACTAAAAAAAAACAAAAAACAGAAAACAAACAAACAAGCAAACAACAAAACAGTGAGTCAATAGATATAACTATAGATTTTCAAATATTTGCTATTGGTTTCAATCTGCTGGATTATTTCAAATATCTCCCACTATTTCTCTTCTGTTGTTAAGCTGCTATTTCCAAATGATCTGTCTTATTTTCACCTATGATTCCATGTCTCTAGCCCCTGAAATAAAGGAGAGAATCCTCAGCAATATTTTAATTTCTACTTAGCAATTTTTTAATTGCTTTACACTGTTGGTTTTTACAGCCAACTGAGTAAAAATAATACAGAACACAAAGGCATCACCAATGAAAGAGTAACAATAAATACATAAGCAATGGTGAGGTGTCAGAGACATTAAGAAATTTATTTTAAAATATCCTTCTTTGGTCACTGTCTTATCATTAGTAAATTTTCTACTAATCCATAGCAGAGTATATTTTCAATGTGGCCTGTTGCCAGACTGTCTTCTCATATCAACCCTTGTCCCTTCTGGAACTGCTTCCTCTGGACACCACCCCAAATATTTAAAAACACATTTATGGTGTTCTCAAAAAGTACTCCTTTACCATAGAAAAAAAAATAATAAATTACACAGTTTCTCCAAATATACTTATTTTAATAGAGTGCTGATTGAATTGATACATTAGCATTATGCCATTGTTCACCATAATAAAACAGCTTCATTGTAGTGAATAGATACTGAAAGGTGCCTGAACTTAACAGGGGAAAAAGAGTGTGCTGTACCCCTGTTTTGTACTTTTTCTGTTCTGAAATATTTTGAGAATTTTGTTATTGTGAAGTTTAGCTTTGTTTTTAGCTGAAATTTAGGTGACTGTTGAAATAGAGTTGATATATGTAGGCTCGTCATTACTTGATAGAAGAACAAATCATTATAGAGAACATCACAATGCTCAGCTTTCCTCCCTTCTATACTTCCTTCTTGTGATTCAAGTTGGTACAATTATTGTCAGTAAAAAGTGTGACTATTCTGTGGACAGAAATCAGAGAACTTATTTTTTAAACTATCAGAATAATCATTGTAATTTAATAACTAGAGAATTTCCTTCACCTGTCCAGAGAATGTGGCCACATTTTTATAAATCTTCTTGATGTTGAAAATCTAATGTGATAGTTAACTCATATTTCCAACACAATCTTACACTCAATACAGTATTTCTCAAACTCCAAGTTATATTCCATTGGCTCCAAGAATATATCCTTTGATTTCATATTTAAGCATGGGACTTAAGTATGAGTAATTATCTTGTGAGCAATAGTGATGTTCAGAATAAAATTCTGAACTCTAGGCCACACATTTTGAAGATCAACTTGACAATAATTACAGAATCAGATCAACTAGTCTTTATAAACTTTGTGGGTATAGCTAACATATTTGACCTCCAGCAAATTACTGAAGCAAACAACTAAAAGCTTTATTTTTCCACCTATAGCAGAATTCATATTCTATTCCCAGGTTTCATCTGTGTCTACTGTGGCCTCCTAGGAAGTCATATCCTGTTCCTACAGGGCTAATAGAGTTTTCAGAGCTGCCCCAGGAAAAGCAATTGTATCATAATCTATTTAGTTCTCCTAAAGTCCTACCTATGACTCTCCATGCTTTCTTAATTCATGTGTTTACCTTCTTTTACTTACTTTCTGGAATTCAATACAAATGCCTTACAAAAAAACAGAATTGCAAATCTGAAATATACAATCAATCTCAAGAGTTATTGGTTTCTAAGTAACTAATGTTTTCTAATATGTCACAAATGTAAATGAGAAAAATAAAAGATTAATTTCATTTTACAAAAGTCTCTTAGAAAGTATTAAACATTTAAAACAAGGTACAAGGCTAAATAAATTACTATGAGATAAAATAGAGAATTATAATAGAATTACAAGCAAGGCATGGAAGATGTGGAACACTGAAGACAGATGTGTTTTAGACCAGACAACAGGATGAGGCAGTCCAATATCTGTGATTTAATGTCAAGAACTTTTTTTTAATTGTGTACTTCTTCACTGAGAAAGATTTTTAAACATGTACATGTATCAACCAAGGAAGAAATCAGAATGGAAAATTTCTGATCTAAAGAAGACAGTTCTTACACCAAGAAGACATAAAGAGTAAGGTAATGTTTTAATTAATTTGAGACCGAAGTAGGACAATGGGAGAGAAGGGTTACTGGATGAAAATAACCAGCTTCTTGTCTTCCAAATTGAAGCAAGGGTCTAATATGAGAAACAATCTCACTGTTTGTCTATCATTCTTTTTTTTTTTTTTAATGTGGATAGTTCCCTAGCTGAGAATCGAACCCAAGCCTGAGCAGTGAGAGCACTGAAGCCTTAGCCACTACACCACCAGGGAACGACCCTGTCTATCATTCTTTAGGGAAGTGTTAAGAGAAGGTTGAACAATCCAGTGGTGACCCACTCTTTGCATCTAAACACCATAATGATGATGGGCAGAAGTAAATATGAGGGAAATATGCTGAAAATGTCATGCCACTGAGAAAGTATATTTCATCTCAAGTATAAGAATCCCAGATTAGCTCAGAGGACATACCTTAACCCTGCAAACCTCTAATTGTGATGAAAAAATCAATCTTAATATTTAAGAATATTGCATTGACTTATCTTTTCTAATTTACTTGAACTACTTCATTATTAATCTAGCTTTATTTTTACCTAATTGTTTGCATTTGACTGGAAAAGCTTTATGTTGAATAGAAAGGAGTAATCATTGCAAATGCAAAAATTATTCTTAAATTTTACAGAAAAAAATACATATTTAACATTTTGTCATACCCCTACAGGTCAATTGTATAATATGTCATGTGCGTTTCATCAAAGATGAGCACTTAATGGAATGTGTCAAAAACAAATTCCTTCAGCATGTAGTTAAAACTCCATCATAACTACAATGATGCCACCATGTGGCAAAAATTATGATCTCTTAAAGCCTGACTGTAATATAACCTAAAAGCTACAGTAAGAAAATTTACAATTTAGAGGCCTGATTTAATGAATGAATTTCTCTTATTTATAAGAGTTTGTTGTCTACCTTTGGCTCATTTATGACTCCTTGTTTAAATCACAGTCTTCTCCAAATTCACTTGCAGTGTGTCTTTCCCTCATTTATTCAACATTTATTGAATCCTCAACTCTCTATTGTCATAGGAACTAAGCTCTACAAACACAGGAATGCACAAAACAAACACTGTCTCTGCTTTCACTATGCTTAGAGTCTCACAACATTTTCACCAGATTTACTTATTTATAGCTTATTATTTTTTTAATTTTTTAAAGTTACAAAACCTAGTTCTGTGAAAGATTAAGTTATCAAAAGGATTTTGTAGTCAGCTAAACATTCATGTATATTAAAGCACTTCTAATTGTGATCTGAAACCTCCTGGAGAATTGCATAGCAGTTCTTCTGTCAATGCTAATGAATCACTGCGTATTTTTTGTATCACTATAAGGCAATTAAACGTGCACTGAATAATCCACTTTTTTTAAATGGTCTGTTGCCACCTAATGACATTTCAAAGTGGTATTGATTTCAAGAGAGTAGCAAAAATAGGTCATTTTAACAAAGGAAATTGTGCCGTAAGTGGATCTCACTGAACATACACCTATTATCCTACATATCAAAATAACCAATTTCAGGCACTCAGTGAATCTTTTTCATTAAAGTAATTCAAAACTCTGCTATTATTAGAGTGCCATTATAGGAAACTCTAAATATCACCGTCAATCATCTGAAGTTCAGCAAAATGGTAGCAATAAAAGAGAATCAGAGAATAGAGCGAAAACACATTTGCCTTAAAACACACAAATTTGAGATATATGGGTAAAGTACCCCTTAACAATTAATTCTTGAAAAAACTTTCTGAAGATGATTCATTTCAAATTAATATCCCATCAACAAAATGGTTAGAGGAGGAATGAAAAAAAATCATCATAGGAGAAAGACAAACTAAGTGCTACAAATAAACACAAAGATATTAGGACATGAAACTTACTTTTATTCTCTATGATTAACCTCTTCTCCCTCAAATTACATGAAAGTTTCTCTTTCCATAAAAACACTGGGAACTATATATTCATATTTCACAAGGCTGGAAAAGAATGTGAGAGAATAAAGAAATCCCTAACAACTGGGACTTTATCAAATCTATATGCAAATTGAATTATATAAAATGACAAAAATATCACTTTGCATAATCCATGAGATAATCTAATAATGAAACAACCTTACTTCCTTGTCACTTTTAAGTAACATTATTGCAGCAGTTCTTTTAGTCATGCAGAATTAAAACCAGAGACCCTGCCTTGACTTCCACCTCAGTTCTTTTTATTTACCTTGGAATTGCTTGAGAAGTAGTTGGTAAGAGCATAAGTTATGGAGCTACACTACCCAGGTTCAAATTTTATCTCCACTGCTTTTACCCATGTAACTTGGGTGACTTACTGTGTATCTCAGTTTCCTTATCTATTAAATGAGGATATGAGTATTTACCTCATACAGTTGTGAAGATTCAATGAGTAACTATGAGAGAAGTGTTCAGAACAGTGTCTTTCACACAATAAGATCTATAAAATCATTGGCTCTGAAGAGTAATTCTTAGGTTTCTTTACCTTAAGTATGATCACAATCACCTCCCAAGTCTACTCTTCATCACTTCACATTTATAATTGCAATTTGTTTATCTCTAAGCCCAGTATCTTTCTCTTCCTTTAGAGTCTAAGTGAGCCCTACAGCCAGGTGACAGTAGCTTAATTATTACATTTTTATTGTTTTGTTTGAAGTTCTCAATAATATCCCCCAAAGTTCTTATTTTTACAGACTGTCAATCATCTTACTAGTATTTGGTAAAATTCAACTTATCTTCTTATGCAATAATTCTAAATGAAGTTCAAAACGGAATCTCCAGAAAATATTTGTCAAATTCTATTGACCACTGAGAAGCTACAAAATGGTAGTATGAGAGGGACCCCTGAGAAACTCCCCTTGAGATTACAATAAAACATCTATAATTCAACTAAGAATTCCCTACACAATGCACAAACACAGCTTGTCACATCAAAGTACCTGCAGATAAGCAAAGAGGGGCAAATGAATGAGAAAAATGGGGAAGTGCAAAGATGTGGGCCATGCATGGGGAAGGGATGAGGACAACGGTAGTAGGTGAGCATTCCAGACCTCCCTCAGTCTGTGGGACAGAGAAAAGGAGACCCAGAGGTGGGGGCTGTGAGACACCACAACCAGACTTCATTTTAGCCCGCAGAAGGTGTAGACTGAGTGAGGCAAGGCACAGTGGCCCAACTTGACTTTGATTCTGAGAGGAGTGGGAGCAATGGGGGTGGTGAGAAGCCATAGCATGACCTCTCTTCTGCCCCAGAAGGAGGAGGAGAGAGAAGGCTACAGACGTTTCTCAGCCCACAACCCACAGGGTCTGAGTGACCAGCACACAGGACAGCTGACCCCAGGACTCGGGGCAGAGACCTCAGGATGAACCAAGAACAGAAAGGCATAAGGCCACACTGTCTGCATGGTCCACAGCTCCAGGCAGAAAACAAAGGCACAAACCCTTGCCACCTTCTCACCCACCCTGCCCTTCCAGATCTCTGTCCCACAACCTCTTCCCAGTATTATCAGTGAGCCCCAAAGAAACTGTAGCAGTGGGTGTCAAATTAAGGAGCTGAATATCTACAAACAGAGGCTCCCAGAATGAGAAAACAAAGTATAGCTCAAAATAAATTTGAACAGCAGAAAATTACAGTAAACAGGATGGAGTAAAACAGCCTATCAGAGGCAGAGCTCAATACAATGGTTATAAGAATGATGAGAGAAATTAGTGATAATTTCAGCAGAGAGATAGCAAGCCTAAAGACATAAGGACCATAATAAAGACCAGGCAGACAGTTATTATAAATAAAGATTATAATAACTGAAATGAAGAATAGAATAAAAGGAGTCACCACACTAGATGAAGCAGAGGTGCAAATCAGTGATTTAGAGGTAAGGGTAGCAGAAAACATCCAATCAGAACAAAAAGAAAAAAGAATCCAAAAACACGAGAATAGTTTAAGAACCCTCTGGGACAACATCAAACATGACAACATTTGCATCACAGGACTACCAGAAGGGGAAGAAGAATAGCAAGGGATTGAGGATTTATTTGAAGAAATAAAGACTGAAAACTTTTCTAACCTGGCAAAGGAAATAGACAGAAGCCCAGGAAGCACAGAGAACTCCAAGCAAGATGAACTCAAACCAGCCTATACCAATACATATCATAATTAAAACAGCAAAAGATAAAGATAAAAAGATAATATTAAAAGCAGCAAGAGAAAGGTAAGTAGTAATTTATAAGGGGTCACCCACGTGACTGACTATCAGTGGATTTCTCAACAGAAACTTTACAGGCCAGAAGGGACAGGCAAAAAGTGTTCAACATGATGAAAACCAAGGATCAACAACCAAGATTAATGTATCCAGCAAGGCTATCGTTTAAAATTGAAGGACAGATAAAGAGCTTCCCAGACAACAGAAAGCTAAAGGAGTTTATCACCACAAAACCAATACTGCAAAGAATGTCAGAAGGACTTCTTTAAGATGAGAAAGAAAATACAAAACAAAAATTATGATTAATAAATTGGCAATAGCTACATATCCATCAACAGTTATGAGTGGAATGTCAAACAGAAAAACACAGGTACAAGTTGACTTCCCTTATAGGTGACATCCAAAGAAGAAAAAAAACAAGTAGAACAGTAACAGATTCATAGATATAGAAAACATTTGATCTGTTGCAGATAGGAGGATAGTTGAAGGAGGACATAAAATTAGAGGAAGAGATTGGGAAGTTCAGCTTGGTGGTTACAAAGTAATAATTAAGGGGAGATAGGGTATAACATAGAAATATAGTCAATAATGTTGCAATAACCATGTGTGGCATCAGACGGGTATTACATTTGGTGGGGTGATGGGAGGAGGCCTGGGGGTTGGGTGAAAAAGAAAAATCAAGAAGTAGAAATTCATAGTCACAAAATAGTGACAGGGATGTAAAATACAGCATAGGGCATATAGTAAACAACATTGTAATAACTACATATGGTGTCAGATGAGAACCAGATGTATTGGAATGAAGATTTTGTACCTTGTATAAATGGCTTACCACAGTGCTATATACCTGAAACCAATATAATGTGGTATGTCAAATGTAATTGAAAAATAAAAATTAAAAAATTATATTGACCATTCTTCTCCCATTAGAAAAATCCTGGGACAGCACCCACATCTGGTTCAGTTTATGATTTTTAATTCATACCTCTCCATGTCAAATTTTTTTCTGTATGTATATATTTCATCCTCCCCCAAAGTCTATGACGTCTTTAGTGCAGAACCATCTGCTTTTAAAACTCCTCCCAAAGCAATTAGCAGAGTCCTAAGTAAATAAAGAGCCCAAAATTTGTTGAGTTTGCAGCAAAAAGAAAATTCTAAATAAGACACATATTAATGCCAATAAATATCAAGTTGATAAGTATAAAATTAACACTTTTGATAATCAATTAATGCTGTATTTTTTCAGTATATTCCTGCCCCTGCTTGAAGAGAATGTAAAGAAATGAAAAACTACTTTACAGTTTTTCTTGATTTTATTTTTCAAAAACATTAAACAGAGAATTTAAATGTTTTCAGAATACAGTTATACCTGGTATGCAGAAATATTTTTTTTAATTCTTAAATTTATTGGGGTGACATTGGTTAGTAAAAATTACATAGGTTCCAGGTATACAATTCTACAGTGCATTGTCTATGCATTCCATTATGTGCTCACCACCCAGTCAGTTCTCTTTCCATCACCCCAAAATACATTTCTTTTATACAAAATATAGGAAAGGTATTTCCAACCTTATCTAGCTCTCATGAGAGAAAGGAGGATAAAAGAAGATAAAAACAAAGTAAGCTGTGAGTCCATAAAATGTTCTCTCACCTTTTGCTGAGAGAGCCAAGGGGTGCTTCAAGGCCAGACCCAAAGAGGTAATGGCCATATGAATGATAAGCAGATGGAATCACTGACACATTTGTGGTATCCTGTGTCACAGGATCTGCACAAAAGTTGCAGAGGTAATGACTGAACCAAAAGGACCACACTAAGCGGAATGATGGAAACCTGTGTAGGTATGGGAGTTTATGATCAAGATGCATCTTTCCAGACTTGGCACTGCTGATGCCCTTCAGAATCCAATAAGCAAGGGGTGAAAATCCAGGGTAGGTGATCCACCATACTAGAAAGAGGGTTGAAGTTTTTTTATTTGTTCACTTGTTTTAAGATTTTTTATTAAAATATAGCTAACATACAATATTATATTAGTTTCTGGTGTACACCATAGTTATTCAACATTTACATACCTAAAGAAGTGATCACCATGATAAGTCCAGCAACCATCTGAAACTGCACTGCCTTATAACAGTATTATTGACTACTTTCCCTATACTGTACATTACATCCTCAGGAGTTATTTGTCTTATACCTGAAAATCTAAACCTCTTATTCCCCTTCACATTTTTCTCCCTTTTTGAAATTTTCAATTGATATTTAATATTATTTTATATTAATTTCAGGTATACATCATAATGGTTAGGCATTTATATAATTTAAGAAGTGATCCCCCTCCATTTAGTCTAGTACTCACCTGGCACTATACATAGTTATTACCATATTATTGGCTATATTCTTTATGCTTTATGTACTTCTTAATCCTTTCACTTTTTTGACCCTGCCTCCAAACCCTCCCATCTGACACAACATATTCTACTAAGCACAATGCTGCTGCAAATGGCAAAAACCTATTCCCTTCCATGGTTGAGCAATATTCCATTTATGTATGTACAATTTCTTTATTCATTCATCCATCTACAGATACCCACATCGTCTTCACATCTTGGTGACTAAACAATGCTGCAATAAACGTATGGATACCAAGTTTCCCTCAAAATGGTGTTTTGAGTTTCTCCAGATAAATGCCCAGAAGTGAGATTACTGAGTCCTTTTTGTCTCTTGTTACAGCCTGTGTTTCAAGGTCTATTTTGCTGGGTATAAATATTACTACTTTAGCTTTTGTGTTTGTTTCTATTTTCATAAAATATTTTTTTGCATCCCTTTAATTTCAGTTTGTGTGTGTCTTTTGTTCTGAAGCGTGTCTCTTTTAGGCAGCATATGTATGGGACTTATTTCCTTATATATATCCAGTAACCCTGTTTTCATTAGAACATTTAATCCATTTACATTTAAAGTAATTGTTGATAGACATGGAGTTATTGCTGTTTTAGTATTTACCGTCACCATCATTATTACTATTATTATTTTGGTCTTAAAAATGTCCCTCTAACATTCTTTGTAATACTGGTTTGGTGGAGATGATTTCCTTTAGCTTTCTCTTGTCTGGGACTCTTTATCTATCCTTTGATTCTAAATGATAGCTTTGTTGGGCAGAGTGGTCTTGGTTGTAGGTCCTTACTTTTTATTATTTTAAACATTTCATGCCAATCCATTCTGGCCTGCCAAGTTTCTGTTGAGAAATAAGCTGGCAGTCTATGAATGCTCCCTTGCAGGTAACCAACTGCTTTTCTCTTACTGCTTTTAATATATTCTCTTTGTAGTTAATCTTTGGCATTTTAATTACGATGTGTCTTGCTATGGGCCTCTTTGGGATCATCTTGTTTGGGACTCTGTGCGCTCCCTGGGCTTGTACGTCTATTTCCTTTACTAAGTAAGGAAAGTTTTCTGTTATTATTTCTTCAAATAAGTTTTCAATTCCTTGCACTTTCTCTCCTTCTGGTATCTCTATAATGCAAATGTTAATTAATACACCTGATGTTGTCCCAGAGGCCCCTTAAACTGTCTTTATTTTCAGGGGAATTCTTTTTTCTTTTTGCTGTTCTGATTGAATGTTTTCTGTGACCATATCTCCTGAATTGCTCATTTAATTCTTTACTTCATCTAATTAAATTCTCATTCAATTCTATGATTCCCTTTTATGTATTCCTCATTTCAGCTATGGTATTCTTTATTTCTAACTGATTCTTTTTTATGTTTTCTATCTCAATTTTTATTTTTCCAAACTCTTTGTTAAAGTTCTTTCTGAGATCATTGAGCATCCTTATAATCAGTGTTTTGAATTCTGCATCTGGAAAATTGCTGTCTCCATTTTGTTTATGTCTTTTTCTGGAACTTAGTTCTGTTCTTTTATTTGAGACTTGTTCATTGTCTCTTCATTTTTGCTGCCACTTATGTTTGTTTCTGTGTATTAAGTAAGGTGTTGGCTGTCACCTATGTTTGTTTCTGTGTATTAAGTAGTGCTGGTATGTCTCCAGGTCCTTAGTAGAGTGACCTTATGTAAAGGTCTTATTTCTCCCTGGTCACCTGACCTGGGTACTCCAGGTGTATCCCTTGCATGGGTTGTATTTGCCTTCCTGTTATAGTTGAGCCTTGGTTGCTGTCTTCATGTCAGTGGGAGGGATTGATTTTCAGGCTAATTAATTGTAAGGATTGGCGGTGACTACCTGGAGAGGCAGGGTAAGCTTTATAACCTGACCTTACAAAGCAGGATTCACTTTATCAGGACTCTGGTGTCTACCCAGTATGCCTTTTGGGTGTATTATCCTTGGCATTAGCCAGGTGATGCTCTGACTCAGTCTGAAGCTGGCAACTGGGAATGCTCACTATGGGGCATCCAGGAAGGTACCCCACTGGAGGCCAAGTTTAACTACAGTCTGTGCCTTGCCGAGGCCATCTGAAATGAGCCACAAAGCAATCTGTAGATGTCTTTTACCTGTGCTAGGCTTGGAGGTGCCTTGAGAGGCCAAGCCATAAGCCAAAGCCAGCCATCGTTAGTGTCATGCATAGGGCTATCCAGAACATGCCAAAGCCAGATGTGGCTCATTTGGGTTTTGTGAACATTTAAGAGATTTTAGGAAATTCTGCAGCATGAGTCAAGATGGGCCATTTGTACAGAACAGCCACTGGAAGCCCCTTGAGATAGTCTATAAGTTGAGTGGGGTAAGGTCTCAGGAACTCACCTGTGTGGAGTGAACAGTATTAGCGAGGTTGATGGAGACTGAGATATGGTAGCCATCTGCCTCTGCATTCTGGAAGCAAGGAGAGCTCAAAAAAGAAACAATGGCTTCTGTCAGCTCTTCTGTACAGACAACTTAGTTCCTCCCCATATGCCCTTGGTGCCTTTTGAGCTGCTGTCCCAGCACTGTAGCTCAAAATAGGTGAGTCTATCAGCAAGTTCATATATGGGCTCTTTCAGAGGATCATCTGGGACTCCAGCCCCCTTGGCTCATTTAGCCACAATCTCCACTGGTTTTCACAGACAGAAATGGGACTTTTCCCCCAACATTGGAACCTTGAGCTGGGAAGCCTGGTGTGGATCTGGGACCCCTCACTTCTCAGGTGGCACCCTGTAGTCACAATATCCTTCCCAATTTTTAATAATCACACACAGGTGTATGACCAGCTGTTCTGGGTCTCTACTCCTTCTACCAGTCTCAAGGTAGTTTCTATATATCTTTAGTTCTTATACTTCTGTTTAGCCTTCAGGCAATTTTGTATGATAATTGTTCTGCAGTTCAGTTGCAATTTTGATGTGGTCATGAGAGGATGCAAGTACAGCATTTACATACTCTGTTATCTTGACCTGGAATACTAGATTTCAGTATATTTTAGAAAAATGAAATTATATTTCCTGTACCTCTAAATTTTGGAGTTTAAATTCAATCCACTCCTGTAAGATTTATAGTTGTAGTTATGGGAAATGTTTGGTAGTTATTTGCATTGACAAAATACACTTAAGAAATTAAGTAACCTACCCATCATTATTTATAAATGGCAGAATTTGGATTCAAACCTCTCTATTTTACTCCAGAATTTAAGTTCTTCACCTCCACCATTCCCTACCTCATATTTCATTATCAGTTATTGATGAAAATAAATGATTTCCCCATTGTTCACCTAGACACATATGTTATTTGTTTCTCACCAAAATAAATAACCTTCTTTTATGGAAGTGTTACCAAACCCAAGTGTTTGTGCCTGACACTTAAAAAGGCCAAAAACTCAAAACATTAGAGTTTGGAATAAGGAAAGGTTTATTAATCAAGATGGCACCAACCATAAAATTGGTAGATCTAATATTATCTCTAATTCATCTTGCTCACTGGACTAGATTAAGAGTTTTTAAGGATTAGGAGTAACATATATGCAGAAGTGCTGGTGGAGTAGTTTTAACTGGAGGACCTTGGAACTTGACGATTTGTAGTAAGGGGTATTAGGACTGGATCTTCCTGGACAATGGACCCTTCACTTCTGAAGGAGTTCTGGCATTCAAGTTCAGGTTATAACCCAGTCCATTGGTTCTGTGGGGACTGAGGGGACAAGCATAAGACTTTGGTTGTGGATGCAGCTGGAGGTAAAATTTCTCTGCTCTACACATGCTATGGCAGCATGACTTGTGATTTTGGTCTGTTAGCTCTGAAAAGCAACTCAGTATCTTGTTTAAAAGGATAGGACTGTCTTGAGCTGGCTCTGAAGTTACAAAATCATAAATGTTATTAGTGAATTTGTGTCTAAAAAATAGAATGTTTTAGTAGAAAGCTATAATCAACAAAGCATAATTAAACTCTAAATATCCATGTTAATATGTTTGAAAGAATTTTTATAAGTGGTAGACTTATTGACTCCTTGAATTAATATAGTATTAAAATGCTATTTGAAAACCAATGTTTAACACAAATGACTATTTTAAAAAAATCAGAGTTCCCTGGTATGTAGTGGCTGGGCTTCCGCACTGTCAACGCTGCGACCTGGGTTTGATTCCTAGCCAGGGAACTACCCACATAAAAAAAGAAAAGAAAAGAAAGAGTCCTAAAAAATTATTCTTGTATAAAAGTGTGCACTAATAAATTATCATATAGTTTACTCCTTATGACAATGTAATGGGGTAGGTATTCCTATTCAGTTTACCTGGATACCTGGGAATGAGGTTCAGATGAGGATCAGAAAAGATAAATGAAGTCTTTGTATTAATACTACATTTGAGCAGAATTTTATAGTAGCTACAATTAATATGTCTTAAATATCTAAATAACAAAACACTTTCATGTTATTAATAAAAAATGTACCAAGTGTATATCCTATCCTATAGACTATGCTTCTTCTCTAATATTTCAACAAGTAATGTAAACCAGACATAAGATGCTAGAACATTTTCTTAAAGCATAAAAAACATTTAATCAACTTAGAACACCCCAAGTTGTTATTTTTAGTCTCATTATCCTCAGATTCTTAATTGGCACTGTAATCAGAAAACTTACTGCAGGCCAAACAAAACCGTAATGTTTCCACAACTCAGATCACTTTTACCTTTTTTTCACAGGCCCATTTTGATTTTCTTTTAGGGTTAATTTACAGAATAAAGGAAGATATTTTAATTTACCTCACCTTATCTCAACAAAAAAAAATGTCTACTGAAGTATTCAGTAAAAAACCATTATTTCAATTTTAAATCAAATCAAGCCATTTGTACTTCCTTAGGAGCTTCACAGAATCAGATCAGATGACTCAGTGATTAAGCAGTCCCTTCTCCATGAGACAAGAATTTCTTTACAATATCCTAACAAATTTTTATTCATCCTCTTCTAAATTGCTGTTAGTGATAGAAAACACACTGACCTATCAGAATGCAAAAATTAATCTTCATATTATAACAAGAATCACTTTACCCTAACTTTCTAGTACAGTAAGCACTCTAGAAAACAGGATGTTGTCTTGCAATCACAGCACCTTCACAGAGAAGGCACTCCATGAATATTTATTGGAAAAAGGGAACAAAAATAACAGCAATTGGCCTCTCTCTCCTCTAGAGCCACACAGAATAAATTTCTACAAATTAATCATTTAAGTAATTAAAGAGGGAGCTATAAGTATTCACCCTCTCCTTCAAATCTGGTTAGACATTATTCAAGAATGACTCCTAACACTTCAAGGTCAAATTTTCTTGAGGACTCCTCCTCCTCCCACTATGCTTCTACCTTAAAAAGCTAATGATTTGTGGGCAAAGAATTCAGTACCCTGTGGACCCCAAGTAGAAAGATTCATTTGATATGAAACCCAACAAGAAATTAATCTGCTGAGATGGACTCTCATGGTCAACCAAGGGCTCATTTTATGAATACTAAGAGTCTAGCAGCCATTTGCAGATGGGGGTTCCTCATGTATGCTGTGCACCAGAAAGAATCTCAGACCAAACTCTCTACCTCCCATATTATGCCCCATTTGTTATGTCATCTAAGTCAACCACTGTAGGAAAACCCTGATTTTGTCTTTCTATCAATGGACTGAGAGCTGCCTCATCTAACCTGTGCTGCACAATTTGGATATTTTATTTGCATAAAATTGAGAAGTTGGGGGGGAAATTTTTCTATAAAAGATGGCTTCCCTTTTGTTTTGGTAGAACACAACTTAAGTAGCTACCTGAACTGCATCTTGTGGGCTGCAGCTCCTTTTATGCAAATAAATGCTTTTTATTCTTTATTAATGTCTAAAATTAATTTTAGTTTACAACTCTTCAAGAAATATGCTTAAATTAATTTTTTCTACAGTGAATAAGTACACCTTTCTTCAATTTGTTCTTTTACTAATTAAATAAATTATTAAAGCATATATATCAGTACATAAAGTGAAGAAGCAAAAAGTATATGTTTATGTGTAAAATATAAACAAAAATAAAATTGTATATAAATACACATATCAATATTACATTTTACTAAATATATATTATATACATATTTTATACTATGTTGCATTATGTTGTACATAAGAATCTAAAATCATAAAATGTTTATAAAATACATAAATGAAATATTAATTTCAATTATGTTGATATAAATGATAAAAAATATTAAAAATTTTAAGTGATTAAAAGTCAGATTCCAAATAATTGCAATAACCTCTAACTCAGTATCTTTAGTTGATGATAAATATATCAACAGATCATATTCAGACTAAAGTGAACCTCAGAATTATTTAAGATATTGATTTTATAGATAAAAACATAGGGCTCACAGAGGCTCACTGACACCAAGTATTACAAATACTTAATATCAGAAATACTTAATATCAGAATTGGAACTCAACTCCCAGTGTCCTGACCACCTGGGCCATTAGTATTCTGCTCTGATATTAAATAATTATTGGAACACAAATATACTTGCAGAATAAAATTCAGCAAATTGAAAATGTGGCATGCCAGATAATTAGTTGCAAGAGGGATGAGTGACTGAAAAATAAGTTATTTATTCCTCCTCCTTAATGTCAAAATTATGGAAATAGCAAATAGTGTAATGTGGCATTTACAGCAATCACCTCTAAAGAGTCCTCATTTGTCTTACAAGAGTGAGATGAAGCACTTTACACAATTGCACTACAAAAAGAGAAAAATTTCTCACCTGCAGATGATAATACAAGGACAGTGATAACAGAAAGGAATATATTTTGTGAACATCTATAAGTAGAAAATATTTAGCAGCAGTGCATTAATCAATACCAGTTGGATATAGTGAGCCGGTAATGCATACTTTATTTAACCACTTAACATTTGACTCCAACCATATACATTCTTACTGTTAAATAAACTTGGAACACTGCATAGATCATAAATACAATATTCTCTTGCATGTGTAATAGACTGTTTTAAGTTAATACATTTGCAAGCAACAATCCTTATCATTTTGCTATTGCTTATTATAAACCAATTCCAGCCTCAATATTCAGCAGTTAAAAAGGAGAACAAAATATAGGCAATTCTAATACCACCCAAGAGAGTCAAGCAAATGTGAATGCTTATTTTTAATCAAAAAGATAGGCGAATTTTCTGAACTGCTGATTTTGTAATTTTACAGTTTGAAATGCAAAAACAGGGCCCCATTCAAAACTCTGGGTGCAAGGCTCCAGCACCCACACAACTATCAGCCACAACTTGTTTCCTTTTATATATCCAAGGTTTCCCCAAATACTGTTAAGTTACTAGAGTGTACAAGTGTTTGTGTGTTGGAGAGTGGGAGATAAGGAAGAGATGGGCATGCAAGAGGGAAAGGAATTAGTCTAGTGCACTGTCTGCATTGCAGGGGAATGCAGAAGATTGTGTTTTGGTTTACATCTGAAGGATGGTTGCTCAACCAAGCACTCTACTCCAGAAGAAAGGACAATCAGGTTCTACTTCCCCTAGTCAAGAGAAAAGACTTTCCTTCAAAAATTTGACTCTTGGGGTAAATTCTTTTAATTTCTGGATTACTCCAACCTGTGTGAAGTTGCCTGAGGTAGGGGTCACAATAAGTTTCTGTTTCTGAACTGCTGCCTTGATAAAGCAATGGTACCAGGAAATGAAACCACAGTGATGTGAAGGTCAGAGATAAGCAGCAGGAGTTGACCCTTCTCCCAGAGACACAGGGGTTATGGAAAGATGGCACCACTCTTGCTGGTAAAATTCACTCTGAAATGTCTGTGACCTGAAAATTGAGCCCATGTCTTCTATTCTTGCTGATATGGGCAACATTTCTAGATACATCAGTTTTTTTTAAAAAAAAAAAAAAAAAAGAAAGTTATAGCATAGTTTGCCAAATAGTTCTGGTTCTGCTGCTTTCTGAGTACATGGTGAGACTGCATTTCCTGGATCCTTTGCTAATTGGACCTTCCCCCTGACTAATTTTGGTCAGTGGGTTTGGAACACAACTGGAATGTATCAGTTTTAGGGGAGAGTATTTAATTGTCAGTGTGACACCCTCAGAGCTCTCTATCTCTCTTTGTCAAGATGATCGGTAATGTCAGTGAGCAGATAGACACATAGGGAGAATAATGGGGGAAAATTATTTTATTGCTTTGAGACTTGGTGGCTACTTGTTAGTACTTATGTGGCTTATCTCCTCTTACTGATACATAGGGCAATCTTTCTACAACATACTCAGCTGATGGGGTTCCATACCTTAGGATATCTGTGCTCTTTCAGTTTACACATTTAACTATTTTCTAGGCTTGAGGCGACATTTAGAGAATTGAGTCAGACTAGGTTTTGAGCACCCAACACCTTATACACTTAAGAATACGCTCATCCTATCACTCTCCCTCATCCTAATTGTGGACTCAGAGTCAAGACTAGCGCATAGCCTAGTCAGAACTAGGTCCATTTTTTTAAAATTTTTATTGTAACCTTATCAGAGATTCTAATGTGCTCCCCTACACTGAAACTTGTTCACAGCCTCCCTAAATCATATTGATCAGTGTCTTTTACATGAGCTCCAGTAATACATGGACAAGCTGGTTCCCACAGTCTAGAAAAATTCTCTCCTCCCTAGGACAGAATACCTAACATATATATGGTGGCATAACTAAAAGAGATATGCTTCAAGGAAAAGTTCTAATAGTTTAATCATCTGTTTTCTATATCTACAAGAGCTGTCCAGAAAGTATCCAGCCATGTAATATGAAAAATAGAGGGATTTATGACTGGATTTTTTACAGAAAGCCCTTATGCATAAAAACAGCTTCTTTTGTTCAAGAAGGAAAAGAAGTTTAATCTATCATAGAATATCTACTTAACTTTTTATTATATTTTACCTCGCTTTTTTTCTGGTCCCTTTCTATGCTTAATTTTCAACTGAACCCTCACGTGAAGGTCTTCTGTGTGTATTTGTGCACATGTGTGTATGTGTGTTTGTGTTTTATGGCGTTTGGTCTTCCCTACACAATGATATTGTGTACAATTCTAAAATCAAAAATTCTCTAGAAAACTAAACACTTTTTGCAGCACAAGAGGTGGCAAAAACCTGACATAATTGATGTTAAGATACTTATGGCCTTTATCTCACTTAGTATGAATATTCATGTTTCACTGCAAAAATAATAATCTAGTTACAGACTCCACTGGGAACATTAATATACAGTTGTACACCACATTGTCTTTCAAAAACTCTGAAACACAGCTGGTCCTAAGAGTTTCAGATAATGGGTTGTGGACCTATATTTCCTCTGTCAACTTTCACTTACTAGACCTGGTTTTCCCAACAGCAGTTCTCAACTACATTAGAGATACCTATTAACCCATTTTCTGTTTAGAAAAAAAAAAGTGCAGCTTGCTGTCTCATTCATTTAATTTTACATAAACATGCTCTTTGAGGCTAAAGCCAATCTGACTGGTTTTCATTGTGAAAATAAAATATAAAAACTGTTCTTTGGAGATATTTCTAAATAGAATGTGTCTCTAATCCTAATGCAACAGAAATGAATATGATGGTCAATATTTAATCATTCTTTTCATGTATAGAAATGCTATGTTTTTTAGGATTTGACATTTTCAGTGATCAAGAATTACTATATTTTATAAATGAAAATACCACTACTAAAAAGAGAATGCTGTAAACAGAATGATTTCATTTGTTTCCAAGTACTATTGATATACTACAGCAATGTGAAAATAGTAATAAAACAAAGATATTTTATGGAAAAATTTGGAGGTAAGTTTAGGACTGTAAGTCACAAGTTATCTCAAGGTAAATGCTACAGCAGCAAGCACCACCAGCGAGTATTCTCGGGGCAAATGGGAAACGGGTTAAATCTTACTATAATTGCATGCACATACTCTGTAACTCTGACCTTAAAATTTCAGAGATAGTGACTTAATCTATCTCTGTGGATTCTGAAAGATCCATTCTACAATCAGAAGGACTTCAGATTGTATGGGTGTGGTAGGCACAACAATGGCTCCCCAAGACGTTCATGTCCTAATACCCAGAACCAGTAAATATTTTGCTTTAAATGGTAAAGGAACTTTGCATATGTGACTGAGTAAAGGATCTTAAGGTGAAAGGTTATCCTACATTATTCATTAGGCTCAATGTAATAAAAATGCTCCTTTTAAGAGGAATCTAAGAAAGTTAGAGAATGAGATGTGATGACAGAAACAGAAGTTAGAGAGAAAGAAAGAAAGATTTGAAAATGGGATACTTCTGGCTTTAAAGCTATAGGAAGGACTCATAAGCCAAAGAATTCAGGTAGCTTCTGACAGGTGGAAAAGGCAAGGAAACATATTGTCCCCTAGAAAGAATGTGGGCTGGTAAATATCTTTATTTTCACCCAGTGATACCAATTTAAGACTTCTGACAGCGAGAACTGTAAGAAAATAAATTTGTGTTGTTTTAAGCCACTAAGTTTGTGGTAATTTTTTACTATAGAAATAGAAAATTAATACAGTGGAAAAGGAATTTAGGATAAAAAAGCCAATATTAACCACCGCTATTTAGCCAGACTATGCCAGTATCAGACTTTTTCTTTAAAGTATGGCAAAATGTTCCCTCTAAGAACTTAGAACTCCTTTTCCTAATTTGAAGGAGGGAAAAGGGTAATACATCACAAAAGATATGTGATCGTTTTCTTCATTATATATTTCTTTTCTTTGGCACAAGCAAAAAAATGTATTGAAAAATTTGAAAATTAAGTTTGTAGAAAACAGATGTCTTGTACTTTTTCATTGTTTAATAATTCAGTCTATAATAATTCAGAGATCTAATAATTTAGAGGATCAAGGAGAATTACATTAGAATACAGAGAAGCTATAAATAAATGTACTGTAGAAAACAAAATAAAGAGACTGTAAAACTATCTTCTACTAACTATAAGTTGCAGAGTCATCTCATGTAATACATTCTGAGTAGAAAATGAAAACATATTTTTTCTAAAATCTCTCCCCCAATTCTCAAGTTATTAATACTTAGTATAATTAATTTACCTTACAGGTTCAGCCAGGGGGTGTAGGTCTCTTTATATGATCACCAATGTGTGTCTTCATTGCTTTAAGAATTATTGCTTTGTTTCAGCTTCTGATTCCTAAAAATATCTGTTAAAGATAGAGCTGACTTTTCAGAATTTTCCCAAACTTCAAAAGCAGTTTTGCTTTTCCTTAAAATCACACATATATTTTGAACAACTATATTTAAAACTACACGAGGGGAGAATAATTTGATCAATACAATTTACTTTAATTATCCATCTTTCCTCTCACAATTCAGTTTATAATTGGCAATTAGAGCAAAATTGCCTTTTTTAATAAAAAATAAATAAAGAAGCTTCATGCCTAGTCAGCAAAAGCAACAAGACAAAGAGGTCATGCCTTTTCCCTGCTCCTTGGTATTTTTTCTGATTAATTACTATGTCCTGGGTTATCCCACTATCACACTGAAGGCTTTCCTGAGAAGAGGTAAAAGATCCCTTCTGTGAATTTCCTTCAGTACTGATGAATCCAGTTGATGCTTCTAAGAGATGCTCTATCATTATAGTTGTTAGTGTTTCCATAACAAAGTACCACAGACTGGGTAGCTTAAGCAAAAGAAATTAATTTCTCACAGTCTAAGGGAAGGGGTGTCCAACCTTTTGGCTTCCCCGGGCCACAATGGAAGAAGAATTGTCTTGGGCCACACATAACACTAATGATAGCTGATGAGCTAAAAAAGGTCTGTGTATAATTTTCGTAATGTTTTAAGAAATTTTACAAATTCTTGTTGGGCCACATTCAAAGCCATCCTGGGCCACACGTGACTATGGACTACAGGTTGGACATGCTTAGTCTAAAGCATCAGTTCCCAAGTGGCAGTACATGTGATTCCAGGGGATACATACCAGGCCATTTAGGGGTATGCAGAAAATAGTCATGGTAGAAAAACAAGTAAAGTAAAAAAATGCAAAATGTTAGTTATGGAACAATAAATGTTAACTTTGAATCACTGTTAATGAAGATACTTCAAAATGAGATTGCGTTAACTAATGATGATTGGTGAGGGCGTGGCTATGAACCCTTCCCCCAAACTGCTCTTCTACCAGTCATTACACAGTTTCAGAACAATCCATTTGCACATATCTAGAACTTCCCTTAGCATATAAATACAACCATAGCCAGACTGTTTTATCAGTTTAGTTATTGAGTAAAAGTAAGTGCATTGTCTTTAATCGTGATTCTTTTCAAATAGTTTTTAATGTAATGTTTAAATACTTAATCATTTTTAATATGTAACTGTGTTACAAATACTATAAAATTAAATCTTTAGTTTGTACTTCTAGTGTAGTAATTTTTCTTTTCTAACTTATTACCTCATTTCCACTATTTTACATTAAGATAGGCACTGAACAAAAGTGTAGATATGTAGAAACAGCTGTTAAAAAGAAGAGGTACAATTTCTAGAAATGTGTTTAAAAGGGGTACACAAGTGGAAAAAGGTTGGGAACCACTGCTTTCAAGGTTTGAAGCCCAAGATCAAGGCTCAGTAGGTTGGGTTTTTTCTGACGTTTCTCCCCTTCACTTGCAGATGCATGTCTTCACTCTGCAGCCTGACATGGTCTTTTTCTCTGTGCACACACATCCCTGGCTTCCCGGTGACCCTTCGTTTGTCCAAATTTCCTCTTATAAAGACACCAGTCAGATTAATTAGGTCCCACTCCAACAGTCTTGTTTTAACCCTTTCACTGAGTTAATTGATTTCAAGTTTTTTTTTCAAAATGTGTCAAAAAGCCACCAAAAATAAAGAGTTGATATTTTGACTATTTTATGCATTTAATCATAATATTTTGAGCTGCTTTGTATATCAATGACATTATTTTTATTTTGAAATTTTTATATGGTAATAAAGTTAACATTATATTGAATCTTAGCAAAAAGTACTCAAAACATACTAAGTAGTAACAATTAGATTCAAATGTAGATAAATTAAAATCCAATGTCATTCATGACATAAAAAATTTATTACAAAATGTTACACAGTATGACATGCAAAACATCTTTGTTGCTGATAGCACAATCCACGGGGAAACATATTTAAAATCTTGTAAATGGAAAAGTAGAGGGAAACTTTTTTTGAGTTTGTGGGGTAAACTCGAACACCGCAGTCAGCGGATGGATGTACTCATTCGGTTATATTTGAATGTCGCAGCAAAAGGGTTAACTCAATTGTCTTTTTAAAGGCCCGATGGGTCCTATCTCTAAATACAGTCACACTCTGAAGTACTAGGAGTTAGGGCTTCAGTGTTGGAATTTAGAGCGGGGAGCACAACTTCAACCCTTATCAGATGCTGAGAAGAAACGGGAAAAATAAAAAGTAAGTCAAAGAAACAAAATAGTTTAGCTTAGAATAATGTAACTTTTGTTGAATTCTGTTCTAGCTAGCTAGCTTGCTCTTAAAACCTGACCCATTCCATACTCCTGACCCAGGATAAAGAGAATATCCAAATCTTAGTCACAAAGGGCTGGTTCAGAGCCACAAGCTCCATGCTATATTTCTTTCTTTCCAGATCTCAGATTGCTTCTTGTGAAGCATGCTTCTAGGACCCAGCATCCTCTCAATCACTAGAGTACCTCCATAGTCCAAAAAAGATTCCAGGGGGTTCCCTGGTGGCGGAGTGGCTAGGCTTCAGTGCTCTCACCTCCACGGCCTGGGCTCCAGCTCCGCTCAGGGAACCAACCAAAAAAAAAAAAAAAAAAAAAGGAAAGATTCCAAATTTAAAGCCCAAGCACTGCCCTCCCATCCCTCTGCAGTTCCTGGTCTGAGAGACACGCCTCTCTCTTAAGTGAACAGCAGCCTGTGAGGACCTTGTCCTCAGGGTAGGGTTCAGCCTGCACTGTGGAGGGTTGCATCTGATAGCAACTCCAGGATGAAAAATATGGCAAAACGTCCTTAATCATATGCTTATGAAAGGAACTATACAAGTGCAGATACAAGCAAGGCAGCAGTTTGATTGTCATTGTAATAATTCAATGTGTGGCCAATGACACAATATATTTGTTTCACCTTTCTCAAATGATATTCATATCACATGTAGATAATGTAAAACCTAAAATCTGAAAGCACCATGTACTTTTAGTTGTGCCATTTCTTTATATCATCAAAATAATAAAAACGTCAATACTAACCCTTTTGTTACAATGTTCAGATCTATCCCAATGAATATTTTCATTTGCTGACTGCAGTGTTTGAGTTTACTCCATGAGCTCAAAAAAATTTTGTTATTCAGTGTGAAGTTGTTTCAAGGACTTTTCTCCATTTACAAGATTTTTTAATATAATATATTTTCCTGTGGCTTGCACTATCAACAACAAAGATGTTTTGTATTGTATAACATTTCATTATAGATTTTTTATGTCATCAATGGCATCAGATTCTAATTTATCTATACTTTAATTGATGCCACTTAGTATGTTTTGAGTATTTTTTGCTAAGATTAAATATGATGGTAAATTTATTACCATATGACAAAAAATTAAAATAAAATAATGTTATTTAAGTACAAATTAGCTCAAAATGTTATGATTAAATGCATAAAATAATCAAAATATTAACTTTTTAGTTTTTGTGGCTTTTTCACATATTTTGAGAAGAAACTTGATGTCAACACAGTGAAAAGGTTAAGTAATGTTTCCTTTTTATTTTATTTTCTCTTCAATACATTCAAAAAAAAAAGGAAAAAAAGCTTTTAAATTATCATAGAGATTCTCCTAAAGCATCAAAAATAAAACTACATACTTAATACAATAAGCAAATGTCTATAAGCATTAAAACTTATTTTTTAAAATCCCATGCACTAATGGAAGAAATAAAATGAATTTTTAGAACTAGGGGAGACATCTAAATGGAACCCAACAAATATTTCTAAATCTTGTAGCTTTTTCAAAATGATAGATGATTCTCTTAGACTCAGCCAATATCTATACCATATATGAATACCGAATCCCAGAGCTGAGTCTCCAACATGATATGTAAACTGCTGTGGAATCCCTGATACATTTAATTCAGCAACTACCTAAATGTCATCAGTGGTGAAGAGCTTACTCATCCACAATTAACTTCCAGCACCATTAGAAAGAAAATAGAAATGGGAAGAAAAAGACAATTTTGTTAAACACTTACTTTGTGCAAGAAGTGTCAGTTTTGCAACCAAAAACATAGATTTGATGTCAATGTGGGAAATGAGTTAGAGAAATGAGGACTTTTCAGGTCCAATTAAGAGACTAATACATAGCACAAGTGATGATGAAAGTTTGAACTAATAAGCACAGTGGAGATGAACAATGGAGGTGAAAAATTTGGACTGGAAGTGGCAAACAGTTTGAATAAAATTAGCAGGGCTTGATGGAGTTTTTATTCAGCACAAGATTAATGATAACTCTGAACCAATTTATTTCTGAAAACATATCTGAGTAGTAGATGGATAGCTCAACCCTACTACACTTAACTCCAGCCCAAAATACAAATTAACAACAATAGTAACTAACTTTTATTACATGCTTATTATGCGCCCAGCACTCTTCTAAAACACCTACTATGTATTTTCTCATTGAATCCTCACACCAACCCTATGAGATAAATCTATATTGCGTCCAATTTATGCCAAAGGAACTAACACAGAGAGAGGTACATAACGTTCAAGATTACTCTTAAAATTAAATGTCAAGTCCAGATTCAAAGTGAGGTTCAGGACCAGAGTGAAGGAGGCTATTTCAGGCAAAGAGATGGATTAAAAAAATTAAATTTATACTTAAGAATATCCCACTCACTTCTCATTTCCCCTCTCCTCAATAATTTTCTTCCTCTCTAATCCATCGACTAAGAGGACATAGAAAGACAGATAATTTAATTATGCAACTGAATAATTAGTTTATAGCTAAAGACTTTTACTTAGGGATAACTGTTTTAAAAGAAACATCATTGTTTATTTTCATTAGAAGTTACCAGACATGAGTATTACACGGTGTGAAGATTTTTAACATTTCAAAGCAAGGTGTTACCAGTGAAGTAAAAATTTTTAAAAATATTGTCAGACATTAAAATGGAAGTAAATGGATTTCCAGTGTTTCTATTGTTCCCAATTTGTTCATCATGATTTACTTAGGTGGGCTTTTGAAGTCCTATGCTCCTTTCTAAAGACACTAGATTTCCTTCAAGAATTATATCCATCATTCTCTGTGGTAGTTCATAAAAGTCAAAGAATTCTAAAAATATAAATTAAGTGTTCCCTGGTTATGTAGTAAACAAAGAACTAAAGAATTAGGTCAAGGGTTTAAAGAAAATGTATAGAAAATGACAGAGGTGAGACAAATATTAATAACTAGACTCTGGCATCAGCACCCTAGATTGAGAAAGGAATTTTACAATGTTTTCTACAACATTCTCTGCCAACTTCCCTTCCTGCCCATGCTTCAGCATCTGGTTAGGAACTTAACGTCTCTCATCAGAGTGAAGTAGTACCCACAAATGAAAGAGCTTTCAGGCAGACCTTTCTACCGTCCTTAGCAAACTACTCACCTTTTGTGTTCTGATTGTTCATTTCAACAATGACTTATTAGATACATATAAAAATAATAGGAATGAACAAGGATGAAAACAGTGCTCCAGACTTGGTATTTTTTATTTTTTTTACTGGGGATGAAACAGCCAATATGGTGGGGAAAGGGCTATGCTTGATCAATATATAAATTTTATAGCAGTGCAGCAGTAATTATAATCTGAGCTTTCTCTATAGCTTTCAGTATACTGGGATAATATTTGGGACTCTTTTTCTCTTTCTTCATCTTCCTTGTTTATTGCTTCTAATTTAGGGGCTTGGCTTTAGTTCAGTCAGGCTATGTTAATGACTTACACGCGTAGGACTTAGGAATGCTTTTTAAGTCAGAGCAGACGAGATGAGAGCAGATGTTTTCTATCTCTGCATAAAGCCAAGATCTTCCCCCAGAGTAACTGAACTTTCATTTCAATCCCACTATTCAAGCCCTCTCTCATCATCTACCTATTACTTTGAATGAAAGCTGGCTATAAATGTGCAATCCCTGATTTCATAAACTACTAAGATGAACTCTAGGGAAAAGAAGAACGTCATAGGTCATAGATGCTGCCTTAATGTCTTGGCAAAAAGGTCTGGATTGATAGACAAGATTCACAAGTGAATATATGTTTACATTTCATATTACCAGACTCAGGTAATAATAGGCTGCCTACTATTAAAAAATGTCTTACAATATACTATTATGTAAAAAGTAAAGTATTTGATGTCAGATAAACTGAATTTTAACACCAGATCTACCTACTACTTATGTGACCTCAGGCTATTATTTTTAAATTGACCCAAGTCCCAAGTTTTATTCTTAGCTATACAATGAAAATAACATTATCAAACCAGCACATTGTTCCAAAATTAAAAGTTGTAAAGTTGCTGACACTAGGTGTGACAAATTAAAATTAGTGCTCTTTTCTTTCCCAACCACCACCCTTTTTTCTTACTTGAATGGTAAGATTTTACTTTCCCTTGCTTTCATTGATTTATCTTACACAGAAGATAACTCCATCTCTAGAAAATGTGCAAGCCCTAACACACAACAAGGACGATGCAACCTCATGAGAACCCACCACAGCACAGAGGCATATGCTGCAATGAAGATTTACAAGACTCAAATCACAGTCCTCTGCTTCTAGAGGCCTGAATTCTGATTACTAGGACTCCCTCCTGCCAGGTCTCTGATGGCTACTTCAGAATTTATGACCTCACAGCAGACATCAGGCTAAAGTCAACCCTGGAAAGTTTTGAGCTCTCCCTATTGCTTTCCACGACACATTACTCGGAAAACTCATGAGCAGCTAAACATGACTTGCTTCAGACTCCTAATACCCTTATTCATCACATAAGAAATTCCTTCCAATATTCACATTCACAAAATATTCTGGGCTGTCTCCCCACCTCCTTGATTCAACTTCGCAATGATCTTCCTCTCAAAACCTTCCTGTATGCCCTCTGGAGGGTTCATTTTATACTAAGTAGTTACACTGTAGGGAATGTTGTATTCACTTTCTGGACTGATATGCAACCTGAGGGCTCCACTCACACCCATGTTGCTATGTTTGGGAGATGGTTGCAGACGCTTTTACTCTCCACCTGGGCTTCTAAACAGGTCCACACTGAATGTGCAAACCTGAGAGAGTTCTTTAACCTTAACAAGTCTCTGTTTCATCATTTGCCAACTGGAAATGATAATGGTAGTGATCTCTTAGATTGCTGTTACAATGAAATAAGATAATATAGATGATGTACTTTAAACAATAGATAACATTTAGCAAGCACTCAATAAATTATGGTTATTATTCTCTTCATTCACATGTTCTTTGTCACCATAATTACCACCTAATCTTTAATTGCTCATAAAATGTATGGTTTTAGTACAGCTGTAATATTTTTGCATACCTCTGGATTCCCCATTGGATAATACTTAACATACAGTAGGACTGAAGCCATTTAATTTCTTTTTAAAAGACTCTTTAGGCAGTTGCAAAATATTTTCTCATAACATTGTAAATTTTACTAATAAAAAGAGGAAAGAAGGAAAATAACATGTTTCAATTGGGTAAAAAGTGTTTATTACAAGAAAATGCATATGGAGGAGGAAAACATATAACTCTCTTTCAGGGGTCATGAACACAGTTGAATTTACCTTCTGTCCCATAAAGCCAAGAGACAAGTATATTAGCAAACTGATGATGAGCACATCCTGCACTTGGATTTATAGTCTAAGATACAATCTATACATGAACAATAAACCGTGGAACAATAATACCAGCAGCATTTTGAGCAGTGGGTACTCCAGGAACAAGCAAGCAAACAAATACAGGAGGCTCAGGGAAGCAGGTTTTGTTCAGTCTACACTGTCAACCACATCATCACTCCCAACTGAAAGTTTTTCACATGATCCATCTTGAAAGCCATGCATATCGCTGCTACTGCATTTGCATGGGGGTGTTTTTCTCCAAACTGCATTTTATTGGTAATCATATATAATATAATTATTTCCTTGATCATAACATCATTTATCATGCTCGAGAAGATAAAACTCTGAAGATAAATTAGTGAAAAGCCTGCCATAATATCTTTTGCTGAATAAAAATTCATTAAAACAAAACAGCAAGAAAGTCATTGAACTTTAACTGTATTTTGAAAAACTACAAATCAATAAAATGAATTCACTGAGACTATGAGGTAACTGAGTGTAAAGACAAGATATAAAATGATTATAATCTACTTGGCTATTCAACAATGGTCAATAGAAAATGCCAAGGGGAATGTTAGTATTTAAAAGCATCAATTGTCAGAATTGTGCAATTTTATTTTCAGTGTTAACCAAGTTTTATAGATTATGCATCTTTATTTGGTTTATTTCAGAATTATTTTTTTTAATTTTCAACTAATATAGGTTATTACTATTATTAAGTTATTTATCCTTAGCACTAGGCCCTGAATCAAAAAGAGAAAAAAAAACACATTAAAAAATATATATTCCTTCCCTTTATTTCATACAGCAGCAGAGGGGTTGGGGGAGAAAAAGGTTGGGGTGATAAAATACGTGTGAGTTTTCATAGAGATTGTCATGGTTACTATGCACTATAACACACACTGAAAGTCTCACAGCTCAGGAGAGCGCTCATTTCTAAGTCAAGCAAACCAAGATGGTTGATCAACTAGAGTGAGACATATTATTATTCAACACTCTACTAACTTGTTCACCTATCTTTTTTCAATAGGCTCTTTATTACCCTTAAGTATCTAGTTGTGCAATTTTCTTTATTGTAAATTAATATAAGGCATCTAATATTCTGAGAAAAGGTAACTGTACTTGTGCTTAACCCCTAATAGGATTCTGCCTTGTTCAAAATGTCCACTTTTATTTCACATCAAGCTCTGATTGTAAATAGACTTCTCTGATCACATTATTTTGCTCTGAAAAATTTTGGAGCTCTAAAGGAAAAACTAGTAAGTTTCCATCAGCATTTCAACTTGAATTTAAGTCTTTCATTAACATAGAATATGTTTCAAGAATGCATCTTTCTAGTAAAGGGCTTCATGCATTGAGGTATCACTTCCAAAATGGCATTAACTACCACATTTAATAAAATAGATCTATTTCCAAAACCATTCATAGAGATGAAGGTATTTATGTTGGATATCCCTCTGATAGCATGAGGCCAGAACAAATGTTTTGTCAACCAAGTGTGCAAGCAATATTTATTTCTATGTTTTTACAGAATTACATAGGATATATTGTCACTGATTGTAAAATTCTTAAAATAATTTTAATGTTGTAACTTGATCACCCAGTTCCTTTGAATACCATTCATTGAATTTTAAAGTTTTGGGTAGCTTGATATAAAATCATTTAAATATAGAAAAATGCCTCATTTTAAAGTACTTCATCCAAAATATTCAAAATTGAATATTTGCCATTTTTCTGATCACTCTCTCTCAAAGGGTACTGGAAGAAATAATTAGGTTCAAAATTCTAGGCATCTTTAAATTTGGTTTTCCAACCTCTGAGTATAATATTTTATCATCTGCCAATATTCTGCCCTTTTATTAAACCAATAAAATTATCTTTGCCAGTTACTGAAGATAAATTTTAGTAGCTACAGTGGCTTAAAAGGGAAACTATGCCAATGAGCATCATAATTAGCTCAATCTTTACAGTTATAATGTTAATAATTGACCAATATAAATGGTTAAGAATTCAGGCTCTAAAGTCCAATTGCTTGGATTGGAATCTTGCTTTTAGTACTTACTCTCTGTGTAACATTAACAAATTAATTAAATTTTCTATACCTATTTTTCTCATCCATAAGATAAGAATAATAATAATAATACCTATCTATTACTATGAGGAATAATTGAGTTAATATAAGTAAAACTCCTGGAAGAAGGCTCTCAGTAAATGTTTTATTTTTTATCATTATTTATTTCTGGAATATTTAATGTCTTGCCTTGCTGATTAAATTACATTTCTTAAAAGTAAAGAGAAACAATAGCTTGATGACAAATATTAGTTAAAATGAAAAGTTTTTTTCTTTAGAAAAATAAAAACTTCAGATACAGTGAGGATTAAATACATAAATTACAATAGATCGTAGTCACAGTATACACTAGGAATTAGAAAAAAGTCACTCCATTACTATAACAAAGCTAGTACAGTTAACTGACTTAAAGTTGAAAACCTTTAAAATTTTACTGTGGGTAAAAATTTAATTTATAGAAACAGAATCGACCTATGTCAACTTAAAATTCACCTTTCCTCACTGTCACAGAGAAATTATTCATGTTTTACAGTTTTCCAATGCATAATCAGTACTGCTAAAACAAACAAACAAATAAACAAAAGCACAGCAGCATATTAAACTCAGATATGTACCTAAGGTCCACATATTAGATGGGCCTTAGAGATCATACTGAACAACTTTTGTTACTACTCTTTCCTACAGAATATAATTGGCTTCTTACAATGGTATAAAAAATATGAAAGTATCTTCTGGCTACAAATTACTTTCAAGAAAGATTGTTTGGCAGATGCTTTTGAAGGAAAAAACAGAACAAATTTCTTGGGTGCTTTTACCAAAATAAGTGGGCCAATTGGTCCTTTTCTTCAAAAAGCAAGTACATGAGTTTATCACATTTGGGATTTATAAGTGAAGAAATGCATCTATGTTTTGATGAAATGTTTTAGAAACAGCAAGAGGACTAGCTAAAGGAAAGTTAAACAGAAAAATTTCCCCCAGGTGTTTCTACCAGATAACCTGGGATTCAGAACCCTATGAATAAATTCACAGACCGAACAAGTGATAATGAAAAATTATTGCTGGGAAAATTCATATTAATAAGTATTAATACTCAAGAATAATCTTTAAGATTTTGAGAGAAAATTATATACACACACACACTTTAGTACTTGCAATAATACACTATAAAAAAATGAAAGGCAGTTCAATACTCAATGGCTTACAACCACAGGGTTGTATTCCCACCTTCATGTCTGAGGATCAACTTGGTTACAGTAACTTGGGCTGGGCAGCTCTGCTCATGCTATTGGTCAATTAGCCTCGGCCACAGGCTGTGGATTGGCTCAGATCTGTGCTACATATGTTCAACTTGAGGTCCAAGCTGACAATCTAGTATTATTTTGGGATCTTATGGGGGATCAATAAAGTACAACATGGGACAAGAACTTTTAAAACCTCTGTTTCTGTCATGTCTGTTAACATTTCACGGGCCAAAGTGAGTACCATTACCAAACCCAATATCAATGGGTTAGGTAAACATATTTATTCCACATTTGGCTAGGTCCCTGACCCCTACATCTGGATCTAGCCAGCTCCCCTTACCTTCTATGATTTGTACATCTTTGATAAAAAGATGGAAATCTATGGAATCATAGTATATACTTCTGCCCTAAGTTAGGAGTCCTATGGCCTCATCCTTTTGACAGTAACAACATCCTGGTTGAAAACCTGGTCTTCTCTATAATTTGCCAAACTTACCCTTGAGATTCCAATTGATGGCAACTCCTAAAAGGCCTAGGCCCAGAGCTGAGGTATGATAAATTTTTTCCCATTATTGCTAGTTATCTTCTCTTAATAGGTCTGCAGCTAAGTTTCCAAAGTGCATGGACTAGGAGACTATTATGAATTTAGTACAATGCACACCTGGGAATTTACCACTTCTTAGCCACTTTCTTAACCTGCTTTGAATTTTACTCTTTCACGTGCACCTAATTTTGTAAAGAATTACTCTTCTTACAGAAAATTTAATACATAAAATTATATTTTACATTTATCTTTGCAATAGTTGGATTAAGGGGAGCACATGCAGTTGAGAGAGTTTAGGTTTTAAGCCACTGGCCCAAGATCATAAAGTCAATCAAAAGAAACATGAAGTGAAACCAAACATTTTCCACTCTCATCTCATTGAGTTTCTATCTTGACCTCTACCTGCAAGTCTATTTACTCTGTTAAAACCTAAGAAGTTGCCTGTTTTTTTCTCATATTATTTACTCAGCATATTCCATGAAATACAAAAGATTAAAGACCTGTTGATCAACTTTTTGATCATCTAATAAAATGTACATTGTTTAACATGAATCTGATCAGATTCATTAATGTGTGTTGAAATGAATAAAATTAAACATTTAATGTGAGACTCCTGTTTCTTTTTCTATTCATTCCTGTGAGAAGAATGTTTATCTTCACTGACTTATATTCACAAATAAAACAAATTCCTTCATGTCTAATTTTTTTAATTTTTAAAAAGATTTATAATTAGATTTAAAAGTCCATGTTTTGATATAGTTCATCTGTTAATTTATTCATGCAATAACTAGTGACTGAGAACCTTTATGAATATGCCTGTGCTGGGCACTAGAGTTATAACATCAACCCTCGCACACTGCTGGTGGGAGTGCAAACTGGTACAACCACTGTGGAGGACAGTGTGGAGGTTCCTCAGAAAATTGGGAATGGAGTTACCATTTGACCCAGCAATCCCCCTTCTGGGGATCTACCCAAAGAACTTGAAAACCTTTGTCCGCAAAGACTCATGTACCCCAATGTTCATCGCAGCGCTGTTCACAGTGAGCAAAACATGGAAACAACCAAAGTGCCCTGCAACAGATGACTGGATAAAGAAGCTGTGGTACATACACACAATGGGATATTACTCAGCTGTAAGAAAAGATGAAATATTGCCATTTGCAACAACATGGATGGACCTGGAGATCATCATGCTTAGTGAAATAAGCCAGACAGAAAAAACAAAGAACTGTATGACTTCACTCATATGTGGAATATAAAACTGAAAGCAACAAAGAAAGAAATGAACAAACAAACAAATAACCCATGGACACAATCAATAGTTTAATGTTTATTTGGGGACGAGTGGGTCAGGGAGTGGAGAAAGGGGAGGGGGTGGGAGAGGACAGAGGGGAAGCGAAATATAAGGTGATGGAAAGAAAAGTCACATTAGGTGGTGAACTTATTATACAACAAGCTGACAATGCACTGTAGAATTGTATGCCTGAAACCTATGTAATCCTTGCTAACAGATGTCACCCCAATAAGTCTAACGATAAAAATGAAAAAAAAAGATATGGTTTCTAGTCTTATGAGCAGAATCTCATCTGTTACATGATATATTCTCAGCATTGATGCAATCTTTAAAGGCTTAGAATATTACTACTTTTGTAATATTTAATCTCTGAACATCCTACTTGTCTCTTGCTGTTTTACTGACATTTGGTATTCCACATAAATATTCTCCGGTCAAGTTTTGTTTCAACTGTATTAGAAAGACAGAAATTTATTTCACTTGTTACTGGTGTCTTCATATTTAAATGTTATCTCTATCTAAAGTATCTTTAATAAAACTTAACAATTGATGATATGTGAAATAATATGCTCATAAACACATTAGTCACAACATTTTACTCTGAATACTTAACCAACATTTTCATTTATGAAAGATCAGAAATTCTTATGGCTATTCCTTCCTTCAATTTCAAAAATTTGTGTGTGTGTGTATAGGTGTGTAAAATAATAGCTTATGAAAATGACTGTTACTCTGGGATTCACTAAAATTCAGTATGTATTGTATGTAGTATATTAGGAACAAACATAAAAGCAAATGATAATTTTAACCTCTATGTCTTCTGCAACAAACTTTTGATATAAATCACCACTTCTTTTTTTTTTCCCCCATGGGTTATTTGTTTGTTCGTTTCTTTTTTTTTTTTAATTCATTTTTATTGTTAGACTTATTGGGGTGACATCTGTTAGCAAGGATTACATAGGTTTCAGGCATACAATTCTACAGTGCATTGTCAACTTGATGTATAATAAGTTCACCACCTAATGTGACTTCTCTTTCCATCACCTTATATTTAGCTTCCCCCCTCCTCTCCCACCCGCTCCCCTTTCTCCC
>PVJL010008244.1:0-68519 GCA_004026885.1 Lyroderma lyra
CTCACACACACCCACACCCACACATGCACACACACCCACATACACGCGCGCGCACACACACACGCACACCCCCCACACTCACACCCACACGCGTGCGCACACACACACATGTGCACGCATGCACACACACCCACCCACATACACACACACACACACACACACACACACGCTCAGCTTCTAAACAACTGTTTTCGTGCCTCACCCTTAAAGAAGGCGGCCAAGGATCCGCAAATGTTTGAGGAAACACCTCTTAGCATGAAAGAAGATAAAATAAGGAACTCAGAGGAGACAGTGACAACACAAGGAACAGAATGCCAGTTTTAAAAAAATGGTCATTTACATCTTTGTAGTTTCATGAAACAAGAACAGGGGGTCCAGCTCTCATCAGGAGGTAGTAAAACTCTGACAGAGAAATAAAACATTGACCAGAAGAGTTGGATAATAAAGCGATGACGAATCTTCCAGAATGTAGCATAAAAACAGAAGCTACAACACAGAACAAAGGCGGTAAGAACATTACATGGTCATTCCAGGAGGTCCAGCGACGGCTCATACGCGTTTCACAAGTGCAGAACAGAAAGAACGTGAGGAAGGAAATGATCGGACAAATGATGGAAGATTTATCAGAACTCAAAGACGGGGGTGTCGAGCTTGAAAGGGGTCACTGAGTATTCAACCAAAGTTTGAGAAAGGCCCATACAAAGACACATTGGCACTAACTGTCAAAATCCTAGGAAAAAGAATGGATTCTTAAATCCTCCAAATAAAAAAAACAACAACAGGTAATAGAAAAATGATCAAGATCAGAATGGCAAGAGACTTCCCAATAGCAAAGCGGGATTTTAGAAAACCAGTGGAGCGATGCCTTTAAAAATCAGAGGGAAAGTAATCCCTGCCTAGAATTCTAGTCCCTGGTCAAGTTATGACCGAGGCAAATGAGCACAAGGGGAAGAGATTTTACATGTGCCAAGGCTCCGTGAGTTACTTTCCATGCATTCTTTCTCAGAAAGCTCCAGAAGGGCGTCCTTCATC
This sequence comes from Lyroderma lyra, assembly GCA_004026885.1. Lineage (NCBI taxonomy): Eukaryota > Metazoa > Chordata > Mammalia > Chiroptera > Megadermatidae > Lyroderma > Lyroderma lyra. Next base: position 1,033 of record PVJL010008244.1, read on the forward strand.
CACGTAAGGGGCCTGGGGCCCCTGCGGGGAGCCAGCACAGAGCCGTGCAGGGAAAGGCAGGTGGTTGGGACACTCCCAGGTTAGAACAGGACAGGGGACACCAAGAAGGGGGTCTGACGAAGAAAGACGAAATTGATAAGCTTATCTGAGGCATTCGACCTTACCGAGAGGAGATGATATACAAGGTAGAGAATTTGAGGATAAATTATAAGAAGTCTAAGACAAAAGCCACGATAAATTACCAGTAAAAGGAGCGACATGTAGAGGGTGTACCATACGTGGCTCAGCTGTGAAGAATATTTAATTGTCGTATGAATGTAAACTCTGACACGGGGTGTGTTTATGTAGGTTGGGGTGAACAAGAGCTGTATCTTCACCTTATATAACAAAGAAGCTATCGAAAAGCTAAAAAAAAAAAGGCAAGAAACCACAGCACTCACATTTTATTTAGAAATAATGAGGGGAAAGCTAGAAGCAAAAGCTAAAAGAGCGCCTTCTCAGGCGTTAGAACTAGCAGCGGAGAAGGCTGGGGAAGGGGACATTTTTTGGTCATAACTTTATAGACCAGGTGATTTTTAAAAAGTGTTTAGATACATAAGACCTTGTTCGGAAGGGAGCAGAGAAGAAAGAAATGAGGGAGGAGGGGGGGACCTGATAAATTAGTTCATATTAAGATCATTCTGATCCATAGAATTTAACACATCCCTGCTCCCAAGAGCCCACATATTTTAACAGGTGACAAGAAAATCCATTCACACGTTCACCCAAAGAAATAAATCAGGCTCCTTAATGGGCAAATGGGGGATATGTCTGGGAGCCATGTCACCTGAGATTACTTAGCACCTTGCAAACCACAAGTGGAAGAATGGGTAAAACGGAGAGCCAGAGAAAAAAGAGAAGTTGATTCCAAACGACAAGCGAACAACACAGTGACGATACTTTCGTCATCTCCGCGTCTCTGGAGCCTGGCATGCAGTGGGGGAGCCTGGTCGGAGTGTGGGAAGTTTAGGGAAGTACCTGGACTGACCAGAGAAGAGGATTGGGGTGCAGACAGAAAAAAATGGAAACCATGTCTATTTTCTTGTGTGTGTGTGTGTGTGTGTGCGCGCGCGCGTGCGCGCGCGTGCTGTGGGGGATGGGTGGGGTAGGTACCACTATGAAGGGCCTGGGAATTCAAACTCAGGAGCAGAGTTCTTGCTAACTCACCAAGGTTAGGATGAGGATGATCTGGGTAGGAGTGGGGGGATTCTGAGTCCTTTCCTAACTCCTGCATCTTGTGCAAAGGATATGGGTAAGGTAAGTATTCGCAGATACCTCTTGTGGAATTGCCGATGGTACAACATTTTGGAAAGCAATGTGGTATTAGAGGCCTGTGAAAATGTTAATACCCTTAAATGCAGTCATTTTATTTCTGGGTCTGTGTCCTGAAGCAATAATTCTAAATTGAGACAGATTTTTGCACGAAGATTCACACTGCAGTGTTATTTATAATGGCAAGGAAGAAGAAACTTTCCTGTTCGGATATTTGCTTGTTCTTCTGTGTATTTTTAATACAATGTAAACATATGTCTGTGCCTAAATTTTTGTCTATATTTGAATTGTTGAGCTGTTATTAAAATGAAGTTTTATATAAAGAATTTGGTAACATGGAGATGTAATGTTAAATGATAGTGGGAAAATGAAACAATTATCTATTATTATCACACTTGATCTTAGCCAAAAGGCTGAGAAGCGATTATTATCTATTATTATCATAACCTATGTTTTAAAAAACTATATAACAAGACAGAAAAACTGAAAGCTATACAATGAAATATCAACAATAGGAATATGAGTAATTTATTTTCTTTTTATATTTATGTTCTTTTTCAAATTTATATATTAAACATGTATTGTTTTCTCAATGCACAGCGTGTAGTACTTGCCTCCAAGCAAAGGTCTATAGCACTGACACATTTGTATCACTGAAATCAGGTAACATACAACCTCTTCAAAGATATCCCCAGATATGTTTAAGTCCTTTCTAACATATTTAGCTACTTTTGTTTTGGGGCACCTGTATTAAATATTGAATTTTTAAAAATTAATTTAAAAATCATCATAATATCTTTCTATCTACAGAGTTATCATGGGTCTTGAGTTATTTTGCATATTCTCTGCTAAAGGTCTCAAGCTTTATTCTAAGTGGTTCAAGAAAATTATTATACTTTCCTTTTAAATGATTTGATAAAGATTTTTATTAGATTTTTCTCCAGCTGCACAGCAGTCATAATTAACAAACCCAGTGTCATTCAAGCCGAAATACATCAGACCCAAAGGCCACAGTGTGTGTTAGCAGGCAGGGCTGTGCATATCTCCCTGAAAGCGAGATAATGTCAGGCGAGAGGGAGACCTATAGATATTGCCTTCTAGAGCACTGACATTGACCTACACTGTTTGACAGAAACATTAAAACATGGGGAGATCTGACACATTTTACTGAAATTTCATTTCCCCAAAGCGGCCAGGCTTCAGGCCTTCAGAACTGTTGAAAATTTTGAAATATCTCATGTCTATTGTTATGTTTTCCTGTCACACAGAAAAGACTAGATGGCTTTTTCTCCTGGCTATGCCCATAAATTGGTTGTGTAGGATTGTGGTAGATAGATGAACATGTAATTCTTAAAGCTTTAGCGATTTCCGAGAGCTCAAATTCTTATCAGCTTTATACCTGCCTTCCTCTTTACCTGCTCTTTCTGTATTATTCTCATTCCCCTACTCAGAAAGGATCTACAGACATATACACAGCGCTTTCTTTGTGTAGGAATGGATTTCATTGATTACAAACAAGGGTTTGTCCCAAGCTGCATTTTAGCAGTGCGAGTACACTGAGAAAGGCTGGGCCCCAGCGCATTACCTAGTAACGAGTTCTTCAGGGCACCACCAGATGGCGCTGTAACTACAGCAAAGGTTTGGTTAAAGCCCAGTGACTCCCTATTAAGCCATCTCCGACCTGTGGCGAGCTCGCCAGGCCTGTGTGTGGCGCTATTGATGGCGACGATAACTACTTCATTCTGGTTCAAGTTTTGGAGGCAGCCGTGCTTTTCCTTTTCTCTTTCACGATTCCTTAATTTGTTACTAGATGACTTCCATGTGTTAACAAACAGGATACTAACCCTATGTAAAAGCACATCCGTAAATAGATATTTTTTACACTGCTCTTCCAGGCACCACTGTATTTTTCTTACAAACTTTGTTGAAATGGGAGAGGGATGGTAAATAATCTGTTCTTAAAACACAGAAACGTCGTTGTCCTATAAATCCTCAAGAAGACATTTCTCACTGCAATTTTCAAGATGGGTCGGTTTTTGCTATTAATAGGCAAGAAGCACACTGTTCCTTAGAGCCTGATGCAATTGAGAATGGTGTGATTCAAGAACTCAAGGGCAAAGGCCGTTTATGAGGGCTGAAGTAGTTCTCCGTTTTCACTTATGGAAAACAGTGTGTTCCTGAACAAACTAAGTGCAGGGCTGTGGTAACGTAAGCAGTCATGTTCGTGTGGGCTGCTCTTGGCAAAGTTACCTTTTCTCCAAGACATGACATGAGATCTAAGACACACTCACTAAGTCCAGGAGAGTTGCAAGAACACGAAGCATGTAGGGGGTGGGTGCTCATCTCTCCTAGTGGGTGTGACACGAGAAGTTCTGAAAGCACCCAATGTACCTTCTCCACCACCCTGCCCTGGCCATGCCTTCCAGCAAGTTCTTCAGAGCCAACTGAGAGAGATGCAAACTGGGAGCACATTAGAATCACAGCCATCAATTCTGACGTATGGATTTATAGTCTAGGGTGGGGACAGATAGTGGTGTTTGAAACTCCCCCTAAGTTATTATTGTGTGTTGACAGGGTAAAGAATCATTGGGTCGGTGGACTAACGGGACAGAAGTACTGGCATAGGAGACACACCTGTCACCCCCAGCCCCCTTTGCCCCTTGACAATACTTGAGAGATTGCCCACATAGTGCCTTAGATCCTCTTGAAAGCACAGAGAAGAGAGGATTTGTATAATAATAGCAGCTTGGGGTCAATAGAGATGGGCAAGGTAATTTCTACAGAAAGTGTTGGAACCCAACCAGCCCTGATGTGGAGCAAAGGAGAGATAGAAACAGCGCCAACCATCGGGACCCTCAATGTATTAGACACCTGGACTTACGCTACTTTGTTTACTCTCACCACTGCCCGACAAGATGAGTGTCACCCCATTTATGGCAGAGGAAGATACAGCATCACTTGGTGATTCTCTGCTTTGCCCACAGTCACATAGGAAATAAGTAAAAGGGTGAGGACTTTTATACCACAGAAATCAAGCCCAGGATGAAAGGAGGAGGAAATATGGAGAATAGATAGGTGGCACCAGAGACTGGCACCAGCCAGCAGAAGGGTGTCAGGCTCCGACAACCACCGGCCTCAGCCTGCACACTTTGGAAGCAACTTGATCTGGGTCACCAGCAACTCCGATTGTGCCTGGGGCCATAGCCTAAGTCCCATTACCATGGTCTCTGTTTTGCAAGTGACGAGACTGGGGCTCAGAGAGGCGAAGTCCATCTCCCAAGGCCCCACAGGGAGAGGAGTAGGGCAGGGGTGTGGGCCCAGGCACTCCCTCCTGCAGGGCCCTGGGCTCCTCTCTTTCTGGAACTTTGCTGCATACTGTTAGCATCCTCAATCTCCACCTCTCCACCTGCTGGCTACACCTGACCCGGACTCTCCCCAGAACCTGTAAGAGGAGCGTTTGCCAGTCTTGTACACCACAGGGCCCAGAGGCAGGGTGGGCCTTCATCAGCTCCCCAAGCTCTTTTCCCCAACCACCTTCAAAAATCTCAGCTCCCATCATGTGCCCATCAATTTTCTTTTTCATTTGCCTATGCCCCTTGTGTATTGAGGGTCCAGCACTCTCTCTCTGCTTATCAAAAGTCCCACGATGACAAACCGGCCTCCCTGTGCCCTGAGCTCCAGTGCCCTGAGTCTTGATTCCACAATAGCCAACATGATATCCTGGAACTTTCTAACACCCTTTCTGACACCATCCCTGAGGATCGTAATCTCCACTGTTCTCTCTCAGATCCTTTTTGACAGCGGTTCTCAAATTTTGGGGTATATCAGAGTCTTTCAGGAGAGAGTAAACACAGCTGGCTAAGCTTCGCCCCAAAGGAGCTGCTCAAGAGGTCTGAGATGGAGCCCTGGCATTCGCATCGCTGACAGTCACCCAGACGAGCTGACGCTGCTGACTCGGGACCACACTTGAGCTCTGCTTGAGCGGTTCTCAGCCCAGACCGCCTATCTGGATCGTCCGGGGAGCTTTATAAGTCAGCTCTGCGCAGGCTCCACCCTAGGCTAATTAAGACAGAATCTCTAGAGAAAGGGCATTCCTGTTCTTTCAGAGCTCCCCAGTGATTCTGAAGAACAGCCAGCCCCGAGATCTCCCGCTCTAGTGTCTCCACCCACGTCTGGTTCTTTCCTCAGTCCTCGCCTTGCTTAGTAAAACTTGCAATCCGAATTGTATGCCTGAAACCTAGGTAATCCTTGCTAACAGATGTCACCCCAATAAGTCTAACAATAAAAATGAATTAAAAAACAAAAAACAAAAAAAAAACACAAAAACTTGCAATCCCAGACCAGTCCGACTGTCTGCTTTTCCGGCTTCTGAACCTGGGCTGCTGAACAGGCACGATCAGGCGGATCGACCACTAAGTGTGGAGCGCCCGGTCCCCACTGGGTACTCGGCACTGCTCAGCACTTCGTTGACGGGTCCCTTGTCAGCTCTCCCAGCCCCTGTGACAGCACTTTTTTCTCTAGGCTCCTCAGACCCCCCGCCACCGTCGCAGGCCTCCACCACGTAAGAGGACCTGAATTGCCCTACCTGTCAGAGGCCACACCAATACCCGGCAGAAGTAGCTCCAAAGGGTTAGAGACAAGGGCTGGGTGCCAGGCGAGCCCGGAGCTCACCACAGTATCCTTAGTGTCAGGTTGTGGCGGTTGCTGCTGATTCTCAATAAATGGTCCCACCACCAACTGCAATAATAGCCAAGAACCCCTCAAGTTCCTGTTTGCCTGCCTCCAAATTTTTATGAAAGTGTCCGAAGAAATACTATCTCTTCCTGCCACTTCTGCCCAGGTCTATCAAATTTGAAGTGTTACCCTTCCAGAAAAATTCAGAAGTTGGGAGGAGGCCTCTGCCCTTCTCTCTGCCTCCTCCGGAGGGTGAGTTTGGGAGAAGGAATGAGCACGGGGGCCAGCCCTGCTCTTCCTCTCCTCGGGATGGCCATCCTGGAAGCCACCTATCTCCGCCTTGGCCATACCTGGTAAGTGGCTTTCTCTGGCACAGGAAGCCTTGATCCGCAGCTTGTCCAGTGCCCAATGGCCGAAGTCACCATGCCACTTTTAGTGCCGGCGTCAGTGGGGTGTGGGGTGGGGCGGAGGGTGGAGGCAGAGGAAAGGCCCTGGCCCCGCCTGTGAACCAAGCTCGCTTAGCCCAGCGGGTCAGCTTGGTAGGCCTCTGGCTCCGCTTCTCAGCGGGTTCACACAGGGAGGAAAGGAACACAGGGCTGTGATTGTCTTGTCCAGTGCCCGTCGCAGGCCGCCTTCCCTGGGACACCTCCAGGCTGATCTCCATCTGTGTCCTGGGCCCTGTTTGCTGTCCCTTCCTCAGGGACAGAGTTCCGTCCATCATCCCTTCTCTTAAATGCACCTCCATCCTCTCCCGCTCTACAGCACTCATATCTATCTATAATATTGTAAATATATATGATATAAATTTATTAAAAAGATATACGGTAGTAGACTCTCTGTTAACCGGAACTCCAGCGACCGGCAAAATCTCAGGAAACTGGCCAAACAATGGTTGTTTGAGATTTTGCCGGTCGCCGGAATTCCTGTTAACGGAGAATCTATTTATTTAATATATATCATTTACTTTATATAATATAAAATATCAATATTATAAATACAATATGTATGCATGCAACATCTAAGTTGCTTACGAGCTGTGTCTCGTGGTCAGGGGTGCACGCCGTCAGCGTGTACCCCTTCCCCTTCCGCACCCCTCTTCAGCCTGCATCCTGCATCCTGCCTGTAGCTCCAACCATTCAGCCGAAACTGTTCTCTCCAAGGCCACCCCTGCCTCCTTGTAGCTGAATTCAGTGCTCGTTTTTCAGCGCTTGTCTTAGGTATCACGTCTGCAGCACTTGACAATGTTGACTAGACCCATTTGCTTCATAGTTGATGCAGTTCATTTCCTTTTCCGGTTTTCCTTTTGAGAACTACTTGAATGCTCCTTCTTTGACCCTTTTGAAGCCTCTTTTTTTTTTCTTCGCTTGTGTCCCTTAAATGCAGGTGATCCCTGGAGTGGGGTCTGGTCCCTCCTGCTCCCACTCCTCAGCTTTTCCTCGCACCGGAACAGCCTGTGGTCTGATACACAGGCAGCTCCTGTTGCTGTGGACTGCACTGCCTGGGTGTCCCAGACGCACCTCAACCAGAGTCTGAAACTGACCTGGCTGTCTTCAGCCCCCATCTCTCCCCACACCTCCATCTTCAAACCCCAACAAGAGAAAAAATGCTTCAGCATCTCCCCATCACCTACACCAGCGTGGATGGGACCTGAGTGGTGCTGTGACATTCCATCGGACCAGCTGGGTGGCTGGTCCTCCAGATGCCCTCACTTGAGCTTTCATGCCCCAGGATACAGGAGCCTCCGTGGTTCACCCACAGGCTGAGCTTTTGCATCTGTCAGGCTTTGCTTGTGTGGTTGCCCCTGTCTGGCCTGGGCTTTTACATGCAGCTTGAAGCCCCAGCTTGTCATTGTAGATGGGTCTGACATATCACTTAAAGCATTGCATTGAAAACTATTCCCTCCTCTCTACCCCACCCCCATAGAGGCTGTGAGCCCCCTGAGGTCCTTGGGGATTCTGTAACCCCAGTGCCTGACACAGAGCTTAGTACCAGGTAAGTGTTCAACAGACATTTGGCCTGACAAATGACCCGGCTCTGCTCAAGGGGACTGAAGGCCAGAAAGGAGCATTGCACACCTCTGGCTGTGCAACTCAGCAGTTGGGCAACCTTGGTCTTCATTTCTGTATCCATAAAATGGAATAGGGATTTTAAATGAGTGAGTACTTGTTGAGCCATTAACTGGTGGCTGGCACTAAGTAAGCGTTATCATTGATGGGATGTAATCCAGATTCTGTGAGTAGGGATCTATTTAGTAGGCCATGAAGGGGGAGGGGGAAATGGCAGCTTCGTTCTTGGGGAAATTTGAGTGGAGGGAGAGGAAGGGACTGGGAGATAGCAGTATGAGGGGAACTCTGGGAAAATGGGTGAGGAACATATCTTTGTTTAATCAAGACAAGCAAAAACTTCCTTTTCTTCATCCCAGTGCCACACTGGTGTGTGTGTGTGTGCGTGTGTGTGTGTGTGTGTGTGTGTGTGTAAATGGCATAGTGTATACTGTAGGTTTTTTTATATTGGGAGTTGGAGCATGAGACTGTAAAAGGATATGGCTTATTATTTAACTACTTTAAATCCTAGAGTCCTTATTTCTAAATCAGAGATTATAACGCTGCTTTTATAGAGAAACCGCAAAATTAAGTTTTGGTTTTCGAGATTTTTGTCAACCTTTTTTTCAAAGGTTGTGTAAGGATAGAGAATCATAGTTATATTATCATGAATAAGGCCTATAAGCCTCAAACTATGCATCTTGTTGAATTTTTAAGCTATATTTTTAATTTTAATGTATTTATTTTAAAATGCATTTTTCCCAATAGAGATCATAAATGCCCAGAGAACTCTAAAATATAATGAACAATGAAAAAAAAAGAATGGAAACTGAGTCAAACCTTGAAACAAATGATAAGAAGTCATTATATACGGCTCTATTATAAAATAGATCAGAGATACAAGTACATGGAAGTTATTTTATTTCATACAATGATCACTTTGTGAATCATTTTTCAGATGAAAGACATTCCCAACAACAACAACAACAACAGAAGTCAAACTTCTTTTCCCTCTTAGATTTGCTAGACTACCTTTCAAAATACCCTGCTAGAGTTGACACGAGTAGTACTGAAATTCCTGAAGATGTAATGGAATCAACTGTCTCTTTCCTTAATGGATAATGCTATCAAGACATACCAAGTTCTACTGCCTTCTCCTTGAATCCAGACCACAGATTGGGTCATCCCCAGCATTCCATGAGGATGGTTTGTCTTATCTTACCTGGAGAGGTAGGATTTATGCAGCCAGATGGCTCATCACTACCAGTAATTATTCCTGAAGTTTCTTATGTGTGATTGTGTCCTTAACTTTGTCAGTTCCTCTTTTTACTTGCCAATATGCAACAAAAGAATAACATGGTGTTTCTAACTCTTTAGCATTTGTGAGTTCATCTGAGGGACACTGAGGATCCCTTTGGCTTCCTTAGCAGGTCAGCAGTCCATCCTTGCTGATGGAATGGGATATGTTATGGCAAGTGGGAGTATATAGAGGAGTGATGTAAGTAAATGGTACAAGGATGCAAGAAAATGAGAGAGAAAGGGGCAGGGGTTAGGGAGAAGCTCTGCTTTGGCACGGGGGCTGGAATTACAGCTCAGGCCAGCTGGTGGTGTTGGCTAAAACCAACTGCCCTGACCTAGGATGTGGCCCCCATTGGGCGTGTCGCATGAGGGGAGCCTGGGACATCGTAGGGCTTTGCTATCGTTAACAGCATTCATGAACTTACTATCTACGTTTGAGGGTCAATCCAGGGAGGCATTCACTGTTCACCCATTTACTCATTCATTGCATCAACATGCCTGACAACCCCATTACAGGAATTACCTAAGAAAAAATAAAATTCAAACCCATTGGATGCTCTGGATAAATCCAGATAATTCTTTTATTCTTTGGGCTTTTGGTTTATGTCCCTGCCACTCTGGCTCTCGCTCTGAAAACACTCAACCTGATTTTTCAAGATGAGGACAGTGGGGTTGAACATGCAAATAATCAAAAGTAGGCTACACTAACTGACTAACTTGCATATTTGAAGATACGATATCACAGCCTCCGGTGTCTGATTAGTTTAATGAATCTAGTTTTCTGATGACTCTGAAGGAAAATGTATTCCTGAGTGCAGAGGACAGCCAGGTTTTCATTACTCCTGGAAGGTGGGTGCCCATTGAGGAGGCTGCGTCCAGCTGAAGAATTCACCAATGAAGAAAAGAGCTTTAAATGGCCTGACACCATATCTGTCATCAAAGGCTCTAGAGAAAATCCAATATGTAGCCCCTCCTCAAAATAAATGTCCCTAAATTTACTAGGTCATTCCTGCCCCCTCTTAGAAAGGCCCCTGAACAGTAGGCAACCGGCAGTAGCCTCTTTCTCTCCCCCTTATTCAACTGCTGAAATAGACTTACAGGGTCAGATCTGAACAAACTCAAAGTACCAATATCATCAATTCTATTATGAAGGCCAATTTCCTAATTTTCTACAGAGAACTGTGGGTTTTATATCAGGACAAAAGTAATTTTTAATGTAAAACCCTGAATAGTGTTTTCTGATCTATCAAAGCAGATCATAGATCATATTCCTTTGATAAGAAGTATGAATGCTGACTCCAAAAAACTTTAATGAGCTCCCATGTTTTGTCAACTAGCAGCGCCCTATAGGACTGTGGTGGTTCACGTGCCAGGAACGATTCATCAGACTTGCTGACCACGGAAGCCGAAAGGAGCAGAGTGGCACGCACATGTGTCTGAGGAGTGTGTCAGCTGAGCAGAGACCAGCTCAAGTTTTTATAAAAGGACAATTATAGGGCTTTCCTGTTGATCCATCGGAGCATCAGTAGTGGCCAAATTTCCTACAGCTTCAAAACACCCAGTGACTCATTTGATCTTTCGGTTCTGCTGGTGGGAACTCTCAGGGTGCCAGCCTTGGTCATGGGAATTATCCGTGTGGTTTCTTCAGATATGGGAAGACTTCTCAAGCCTGGCAACTCCTAGAAGATGGCATGGGTCCACTCGAATAGCAGTATTTTTCTCTCTGGGCAGAATGGAATTTTTGAAAGTCACTGTGCTCTGAAGCAACCTTCTTTAGACTAAGGGAAGGACAGATCCCCTCATATACACAGACCAATGGGCTACCATTTAGTGAGACTTGCCCACGTGCTGGCCACTGCACTATGCCCTTCAACATGCATTTTCTCATTTAACCCTCCCAAGAAACCTGTGAAACTGGGGTCATTATCTAGATTAACAGATGAGGAACCGAGTGGCCAAATCAGTGACGTGCTAGCACCCAAAAGTATACAATAAAATAAGACAATAAACTCCCTGATGCGCAGTGTTTGCGAATTTCCATGTATAATATTCCTTTTCTGGCCCATTTCATGGTACCTAGAGTTACCACTGGCTCACAGAATGAGTGTGTTTCACTATCAGCTCTCCCAAGCTGATGGAGTCCACCCTACACAGCCCTGGCTGCAGTGTGCAGGCACTTCTGAATAATCCTTGGGCCCCACGACACTGGAACTTCACATAAACAGATGTGGGTTCAGTGAGGGCAAGGCCAGTATTTAAAGCATTTCCCCTGGATGTAGGAAGGAAGGTTTAGTGATTCACTAATTTATACAACAAACATCTATTCTGTTTCTGCAGGTTCACTTGATAATCAAGGCCAAAAGGATTTTATTTCCTGTGAAAGGATTTTGTCTCCTATAAGAGTGATAGATTTTAGTTCCTCACAGAGAGCACCCTGCGGCCAGGTACAGTGATGCAGGTGGATGCCAAGCACAGTGGAACAGAAGAGACCCACCACCAAGCCCTCTCTGTACTCCGTGCCTTTACTACCTTCCATCCTGCCATCCAAGTGTTATTTTTCCCCTTCCCCCTGTTACTGTCATGTCCCAGTGTCGAAGGCTTGTCTCTCCAGCCAACCCCATCTTCCTTGTAGAACTCAGAGAATCAACCCTCTGAGCTCCTAACTCAGCATCTTGTACAAAGTACCAGCTAAAAATTGGTTTTGGATCCATCCAAGTACATGTACTCATTTCAACAGCGCACGCACTTCCAGTTTTGACAGTGCCCAGATAGGTTTTGTGGTATTCTCCAGCTAAAAAGCACCATGCACAGAAAAAAATCTCTCTCTGTTGTAATTAGTGGCAGATCACAGTGTGCAGATATCATTCTGGCCAGTCAAGGATCAAGGTGAGTTCACAAGGTTTTGCAAGTCCCATGCCCAGGCTGGCTTCCAGGGCTCAGATGTCCTTCCCTAGGGACGACCCAGCAGAGCAATAGCCAGTCCCCAGATTAGAGTAAAAATATTCTTCATTGCAAAAGCAGGAAGCAGTGTTCTGAAACTGGGAAGAAATCTGGTACAATGAGGACTAAAAAAGCTAGGGGAGAGCGGAGCTCTCTAGATCTACTGCCAATTGCTGCATCTAACGAGCTTGGTGTCAGGTAGGAGACTGCTGTTAAGAAAACACACAAGTGCCTGCAGCTGGTCTCTGTAGAAATCACGGCAAGGACTCTGCTCCTGGATCAGAAGAGAGCCTCCTGGGAAAAGGGATGCACACCTTGACATTGATTCAAACCCTGACACCCCTCAGTTTCTATGGCAGAACCCAGGATATCACATCACATTCCTTCTTCTGCTCAGATGACAAGACTGACACCATTTTTGTTCTGGTGACAGCATCCAGAGTAGTGGCCAACAGTGGAGAGCTGAGAGCACAGAAACCAAAGGTTTGTTTCTCCATGAGACACTGTGCGATTTGGGGAAAGTCAGTTAAGCCCACAAACCAAGTGGGCTCTGTTGTTAGGTACAATTGACAGCTAGATAGTTGTTAGATAGAACCTGGTCTTGGGTCTGGTAATAGTTACTCTCTCCCCAGGTATTTTATTTGGCTCATCACCCAGCAGACAGAAAAGTGAGAAAGACAGATGCGTGTTTGCCATTCACATCGAGTCTCATGGGAATTTAGCAAACAGAATGGAGAAAGTAGCTCTGGTGGCTCTTCCTTAGGAAAGACTCAAAGCAAAGCAATTTAGGACAAGCAGAGCATCTCTTCTTTCCTCTTTGCTTTACTTCATGTTGGCCCACCCCAATGCAGCAGAGAACTAGACGGGGTGAGGAGACACGTCGAATCCGGTACAAAGGGCAACACACGGCTGCAACTCCGTCATTTATCATGACTGTGACCCCTATCTAGGTTAGTATCCTGCCCAACTCTGTCAGGAAAGCTGACAGGCTGCCTGGGACAGCCAGATGGGTGTTCACTCTGGAAGCTTCTAATCCTTCCTGGAGACCCTTCAGGCTGTCTGTCTAAACTTTTGGTATTCCACCTTTTCTTTTGGCTCTCACAGAAAAATCAAATCACCAAGTATCTTATTTCCCACTCATGTTTTCCCCTCTGCTTTGAACTGAGAAGAGCAAATTCTGTGAAGAACTCATCACCAGCAAATCCCACAACCTGGACTCACCTTAAGATCATTAACGACACTGCAGACCAGCTGCAGAGAGGAACATTGTGTCTAAGAATAAACTATAAGTCTGCTTCCTGGTACAGGTTTCCAGGCCCGAAGCTTTGCTCCTGGTGTCTGTGAGTAGAAAGCTGCTGCATCCCAGACAGGTGACTGTCACTTTCTCTGCCTGGTTTCATGGCACCGTGTTCCTAATGTGTGCTCTGGGCAGATAACTGCCCTGTTATCGAGAAGAGGCTATTCCTGCGATAATGCTAATATCTAGTGTGCTGGGAGGAACCGTTTAGTTGTTTCCCTGCAGGGTCTTCTTTCACCTGCTGTTCTATTTTACAGTCCACTTACATCCTATTGCAATCACTAGACACATCAGCACGTTCTGCTGCGACCAGGCACATCGGCAATCTGGGAGGTGGGCTCCCAGAGGTCCCTGGCACGGCGCATTAGGCAGTGGGCCAGCAGGTTCGCATCCGAGAAAGCTCTCCATCTCATTAGTTTCTCCCTGTACAGCAAAAAACATGGTCATCTAGGTTATAGCAATCAGGGCAGAATTGCTTGCAATTGTGATGGGAGATGCACTAGATTTCGGAGACTTTAGACAATGCTATTCTGTGAACTGGAGAGTTTTAAAGCAGAACTAATGCAGGGATGGGAAGTGAATTTATCTAGCTCAGAGGTTTCGGTTCTTGCTACCTTGTTCTGAAGGAGAAGCTGAGAAATGCTTCTAGGTGTCAGTATTAGATCATCTCAAGGAAGCTCTTCTCGTGGCTTAACAGCAAAACATACGTGTTCCAGGAAACAGCAGAAAATGTATTTTGTCTGCTATGAATCCTAGTAGGAGCTTTTAGAGTCAAATAGGACTTGAGAGCCAAGAAATCTTTCTATCTGTAAAGTTAAACTGGGCCTGAGACGAGTGCCGGAATGCCCATGGTGTCTGAGCATGTGTGGATGGACAAGGGATAAACTGTTTCCCAGGGCTATTATTGATCCTCCTATTCACCTGGTTTTCAGTGGGTCATTCATTTTCTTAACTGAAAAGGAAAGCAAGCCAGGGAACCAAATGGGTGGGTAGCAGTTAGCCTTAATGGTCATGAACACAATATTTGATTTCTGCAGAAGGCCAGTTCAGTTCAACACCTTGAGAATCTGTTAAATGTCAGTCACTGTGTTAGTCCTTAAAACCTCCTGGTTTGTAGGTTGATGGTAGAAGGAAAGATAGACACTTAAACACATCATTTCAATACAATGAGAAACGTGATGGTGATATGCCCTGAGGGCTCTGGCCTCCTGGTGGCAGACTAGGCTGAGAGATTCCATGCCCACAGGAGTGGAGGCCTCTGGAACTGGGCTTCTAATCAGCTTCGAGACCTAGGTCTGGGGCTAGGTGAGAGTTCTGGAGAGAACTGCAGGGAGGGTAGGGACTCTCACGAGCTGGGGGAAAAGTCAACACTGCAGATGAGACATCCACCCTACTATAAGGAGCCTGTCTTCATCCTGACAGGAGCTTCCAACCGTGGAGATAGAAGTGAACAGTTTAGAACAGTTTAGCCCCACACGGAACATCAGAAGCAGCTTGCCCCAACCTTCCTGTTTTTCCAAGCGTTAGGGCAGGCTGTGTGGGGGCTACGTGGTCGAGTCTGGGCACCCTCTACGTGAGGTGGTTGTCCCAGTCCAGGCTTGACTTCCTTCTGACTTCTGTGGGATAGCTTTTGTGCAGAAACAGGTCCTGGGATGTAAACTTCACCCTAGGAAGGCCTAAGGAACAGGGCTGGGCCCACAAGTGGCAGTGCCCGAGTTCTAGGCCTGACTCACTGCACAGGGCTGCAAGGCACAGCTGAGCTGTCAGGGACAGCCAGAGCCCAGAGGCTGCTGCCTGCTTACTCTTCCCGCTTAATCTCTAAGTCTAATCGATCGTTGGTACTCTGCATCCCCCCCCACCCCTTCCCCCAATACTGCTTCTTGTTTGTCTGGGTTGGGGCGTGCTGGTGTGCATGTGCCCCTTCCCAGAGCATGCCGAGTTCTGTTCAGGTTCCGGCCCCTGCCCTTGGCAGGCCACGTGCTTCAGGGAAAGCCGGCCTAGTTGACCTAAAGGTCAGCAGTGCCTCTTGCCTGGGAATGGTCAGGAACCTGGCCACAGGCTAATTTAGAAATGGCCAACAAGACTCAAGGTAAGTTTTCTGCGGCACGGAGAGGGGAAGAATTGTCCTTGCTCTTAAGTGTCACACACACACACACATACACACACACACACACACACGAGTGAGCCACAAGAAGGTTCATTCTCCCTGGGCATGTGGCCAGGGGGGTGAGACCTGAACTTTCTCCAGTCTCCCAGCTGCCCAGCATCCTAGCATCCATCACAGGATCCAGTGAGGCTGCACAGGACAGTGGAGCCAGGAGAACCGACAGTTGGAACTAAGCCAGAGCCTGGACCAGGCACACTTGGTTGTTGTTTAGGCTGGTGGTTGTTTAGGCTGATTCTAGCAGACTTGTTGTTTCTTGGCCCCAAAGAATTCTACCAGAACTTATCTTTTTCTCACTGAGCCGTCCAGAGCTTCATTTAAAGTGTCACCATCCTGACTTACCTGAATTAGCCTGGCCTCCTCATGCACGCTCCACACACGGCCAGCGGGAGGCGCCAACATGCACAAGTGCCCCGCCCTTTCTGAAGCTGCCCTTTCACACCGGTAAGAGTGTAGGCCTGCCATCCTCTCCCTCACCTTCAGCCACCACCTGGGAAACCCCTAGGAGGACTCAGGATGAACACGGGCTGCATGTCCACCCACTGCTCTTCCTGGAATCCTGTCTGCACTCCACCACTTGGGTGACCACCTGCCCCAGCTTTACCGGGCCTGAGAGTGCTGCCTGGACAGGGGCCTCAGTGGGAGCACCAGAAGGACCCGGATGATCAGGATGACTCGGTTGCCCCAGCTCTCTGTCCCTCAGAATTTTGTCACAAAGCCAACCCACATGTCTCCTCTTTCATGCAGCCTGGACAGTGGCCCACTTAACATTGTGGTCTTGTCAAAATTTGGGTATGATTTTCATCTTATTGTTAAATGCATCTATTTTCTCTCTGCTGAGGAAAAATGCCACTACACATCACACTTAGCAAGAAACCAGTGTGAATGCTTTTCCGATTTATATACAGACAACTCTGTGGTCAGTTGGAAGTGATGGTCTGCCCACACAGTGCTAGCTAGCACTCCCTAATGAGCAGAATGGTCGTGTCACCTTAGCAAGTTCTTTTGGCATGCTCCGATATGGTGCAGGTAGAGGTGACTGATGTTTGGGGTACAGGTCTATTAAAAAATGCCTAAGCCCTTGGCCAAGAAATACAAGAACATAAATCACATGTTACTTTACACAGAAATTGTATGTTAAACATTTAATAACCACACAACCCTCCTTCCTTCTTCCATTACATTGTGAGGAGAACATTCCTGTCTCCTGAAGAGCCACTGTCTACCCTGGGAGGGACTGGAGATTTGTTTGTCTTATCCCCCAACAGTGATGCAAAAATAGTAATAATGGCTGTCAATAGTGATTGATTAATTTTAATAATATAAATAATGGCTGTAATTGCAATTGAAAGAGAATGTTCTCCTCTCTGATTAATCTGACTCTCTGGGCCAGATTAACACAAACACATTTCAATGCTAATCAGGAGATAGATGCAGCATCTACCTCTGCTGGTCTTCTCCAACACTGTCCCCAGCTCTCCATTCCATCTCCAACCTTTTTATCTTTTGCATTGAAACCCAGAACATCACTCTGCCAAACAGGAAACATCACACCTCACCCTCGAAGCTGGCTCCTCTCTCGGGTTCACGGTACCTTGAACCTTGCTCTTGGTGATTTTAACTGTGTGACCATCAAGTGGGTGGGTGAGTTGACTAAGTGGCTGGATGGTTATCTCTGTTTTACCGGGTAGATACACTGAGAGGTGAAATGATATCCCCAACCAGCCAGAAGGTGGGAGGCAATAACAGAAGCAAATGTGCCCCCCCCATATTCTGCATCCCAGTGGTGTCTAATAAATTATTGAGAGCTTCCCATGGCCACCTCCTCTGCTGACTGACCCTGCTGTCCCTTCTTCTGGGTCATCCTCGGGGCTCCTGGACCACTCAGCGCCTCCTCTCTCCCTCGCCACCTGTTGCACACAAGCCTACAGAGCCAGTGTCTTTGTTCAGACTTCAAGTTCCTTTTTCTGTTGCAGTGGGCATGGCTTAAGGTCTGGGATAGAGTCCAGGCGATGAACCAGGAGGCCCGCCAGTTTTCACTGTCTGTGACCCTGCTCAGAAATGGTCACTCTGTCCCTCTCCCCATGAAAGCTGAGAAGTGCAGAGTCACAACAGAGACAGGAAGCAGGCAAACGTGTACAGGAGAGACCTGCTACCCGAGTGCCGTCACACCTCCTCTCTCCTGGCTCCCTCACAAAGCCTGCTCCCACAGCTGACAGTGGCACTGCATTCATGCTGGTGGCTGCAATTTATGAGGAACCCAGTCCTTTTTTTTTAATGTTTTTGCAAGTATCCAAAAACTGTGAGCTTTTATTATCCTTTGAAAAATTTATTTTTATGGAGGTATAATTGACATAGATTAATAACATTGTTAGTTTCATGTAAAAAAAGAGTCCGAGTCTTAAGTTAAGGAAATACGTCTCTCATTGAGAACATTCTGGGCCTCACAGGGGAGAAAGGGTCACGGAAAAGAGAAAGATGGGGGCCCTATTATGAACGTGGAAGAGCACCCTGGCTGCTGTGGCCTGGTTGACAGGCAGGACCAGAGAAGCATCATCCCTGGAAACCTTCTGGACCTTCAGGCACTCCCGAAATCCCATACCCAAATGGACCCTGACCCTAGAAATGCTTTTTCAGGGCCTAAAGCACTCTCTGCATAGATAAACTATTGAAAAGAGGTCTTTAGTCCAACATGCCTGAAACGTCTTCACTTGAATTCCAGGAGAGTCGGGAAATATGTGGTTTTTTAATCTGTTTATGGAAGCTGGAGCCTCCAGATCCATTTGTGAAAGAAAGTAGAGACCCTTTGAAAAAGGAAAAGATCTTACTTTTACCTAGTTTTCTTTATATGTATTCAGTAATGCTGGGTCCGTGTCTGAGCACTTGAACTTTCCATGTACAAATGGTCAATAAAAATTTTTTTTTGATAATTTCTTCACAATCTAGCAGCTTATACAGTCTGGCACCAGCTAGCTGGAGGTGGATTCTGACCCTCAGTAGATTCCAGAGGGTCGGAGAGAGTTTTCTAGAGCTGTAACAGTTATGCAGGTGTTGCAAAATGGCAGGGCCTTGGCAAGGTCGTACCAGCGAGTAGGTGACAGGTGGTGCCAGCTCCAAAGGCCTGGTTAGAATCCTTTCTGCTTTTCAGTAGTGGAGACGGAAAATGTTCACATCTATGCTGTTAAGTTTAGGCCTAAACTAAACCAGTTTTTTTGTTTTGTTTTATTTTTTAAACAATTAATTCTTCCAATCCCACTTTTATATGTCACTGTCTTCATCTTTCTCAACCTGTGTGTATTTCTCTGCATCTGTGTTCTCTGCTTTTCTCTTTGTCCTTCTGTTACTGATCCTTTTGGGAGAGGGACCCAAACTGAAGTCCTTCTGCCCAGTGCTGTTCACACCCATAGAATGAGACTAAGTTTGGTAAAGCAGAGCACGAACTTTATTCTTTGATCAAGGAATGGAGAAGGGTGAGCTCGTGTTCTAATGGCACCTTGTCCCCAACTGGGGAGGAGCCTTCTGTATTTTATAGGCTGTGGCATGGAGGGATGAAATTCCTTTAGGCATGCGTAGTTATTCTGTTGCACTCTGCCCTTTCGTGCACAGTCCATTTTATACGTGATGCCCCATTGTTACCTTGGTTTTAGTGCTCAGCTCCTTGGCCTCTGAGGTCAGGAATCTTTTCAATTCTTGTAGACAAGCACAGCTCGTGACATAGTTTAGGTTTTGAGAAATGCCAGGGTCGTTTGGAAGACAGCCCCGTGACACTTCTCTATTTCTCCCTCCCATTATTATTCTCCTCTCTGTCACTCTTAACTGAGGACAAAAATAGATAAGTCATTTAAACTTTTTGCTTTATTTGAAATGTTTTCTTTTTTTAAGTTTTTGAAGATGAAAGGAATATTTTTTTTTAATTCATTTTTATTGTTAGACTTATTGGGGTGACATCTGTTAGCAAGGATTACATAGGTTTCAGGCTTACAATTCTACAGTGCATTGTCAGCTTGATGTATAATAATTTCACCACCTAATGTGACTTCTCTTTCCATCACCTTATATTTAGCTTCCCCGCCCCTCCTCTCCCACCCCCTCCCCCCAAAAAAAAACAAAACTCAACAACTCCATGATGTAACATCCACACGTGTGACTCCTGACTGGGTCTTTACTCACAGTGAGTCAGCAGCTTTCCAAGTCCGTTGCTCCGCTGCCATTGAGACATTGACTAAGTGCACCCAGTAGAGAGTGGGAAGGCTTAAGATTTTCTCCGGCAACGTTATCTCCAAAAGGAATGGAGTTGATGATGAACAATTTGTGAGATGTTGTTGTTCTGAAGCTTGAGTGTCATTCAAGGAGCCAGGGCTGGACACAGCCCTCTGCCCTCAGGCCTGTGTCACTGCAGAATATCTATTTGTGGCTCCCTTTCCCACTAAGCCAGGTTCTAGCTGGCACTGTAGGGAGAAAACTGCCTTGACCTGGCAAAATTAGCCAAAAATTACCTTTCCCCACACACTCACACATATACTCACGTACTCCACAAAAGTTCTTAAAATCTAAAAGAGGACATTTTGTCCTTTACCTTCATATCCAAGAAGCACAGGAACCATGCCCAGGGCTTGCTTACCATCATTCACTTTGACTCTGAGGTCTGAGGCTGCAAGATCAAAAACCATTATTATGTTACTTTTGGAGAAGAGAACTTATACCGTGACCCTGAAAGAGAATAATTTGCATGGAAGAGTTTTCAAAGGCTGAAGTTACATTCTGAGATTTGAATCTAGTGTTTCTATTGGGAAATGAAAACTTGGAAAAAAATATATATGGTTATTCACATGTGTTTAATATAACTTAGAAGACAGATGAATTCTTCTCAAAAACAAAACTAGGAAAAGAACACTAATTGGGTAATTCTATACCTTTTATGAAGAGGCAGAATTTTATGTCACATTGTGTAATTCACCTTAAATTTAAAGTCATTTGAAATGATTTTCTTTCAAGAAGTGAAGACTGTGATTTTCCTCATCCAGTGTGCAGAATGGCTGCGCCCGCCATTTCCGTCGGTTAGCCCTGTTTTTCCTGTTAGAACAATGCAAAGTAACGTGCATTTTGCTGCTGCACAGGCTGAATTCTCACTGAACCATGGCGAAATGCCTACAGCACTGACTTTTTTTGTTGTTACCATCAAACCAACAAAAGACAATTTTTCAAGATCACACTTATCTATGCCTTAGATTTCATGTGTCAAATTGCAGTAATTCTTAGGAGACTGAAAAATATTCATTGCTCCAAAATAACTTTGGAGTGGCTCTCCCCACCCAACCCCCTTTCTGGGTTATCGCTAAACTTCAAATAGCCATTGATGAATAGACTTCCTCCCTCACCCTCCTGTCAGATTAAAAACAAACAAACAAACAAACAGTTTCAACTAGTAGGAAATACGATAACATACACTGTATTTAAATTCAAGCAAAGAGAAAGTAGAGATTGTATATTTTATTCTGTGTAAGGCTAAGAAAAATACCTTTGCAAATAAGTGTCTCCTATAAACAGAGCATTTTTTCCTTCTTTTCCAATAGTCTACCTTTTTGGGAAAGGTGATTTTTTTCTGCTTTTTTCTTCAGGTTCTCTTCAGATCTCTAGATTGTGCCTTTGGGCAGTCTCAGCCAGCCCCAGGCTGGCACTCACTAGCCAGGCCTACATCTACACATGGCCCTGGTCACAGACAGCTGCTTCCCCAGATCATCTCTTACTTGAGGACTTCAGCTCCAGGTGAGTGTAAGTTGAGTGTGTGTGTGTGCATGACTGCATGTGTGCAAGTGGCAAATTAGATGTCTTTCCTCCCAGGGGAAGTGGCCCCACAGTGGGGTGTGCAAGCCTTGGTGAGGGGACAGGGCTTGATTTCAGCCCCCTGGCATCTTCATACAAGGTCAACCTGTACAACTCTAGAAGGCAGCCCCTAGGATTAAGCACTCTGAGAATTCTTCATGAACCTTCCTCACTAGATTTGAGAAAGGAAAGTACTTCATTTCTCCCACAATGCCAGCAGTGTCCCTTTACAGGAGTCCTTTAATCTTTACATTGCAACACTCACTCTTGACGTGGGCATTGAGCTAAGGACTGCATGAGTCTAGATTTTCTTTTGGAATGAGGATGTTACTGAGACAGACACTCACTTTAACTTCCTGAAACCATGTGTATTGCTCTTTTCATTCTAAAGCTCCATCTTCCCGCTGTTGTTGTCTTTGAATGTCTTCTCCCACCCCCACCCCCACCCCTGGCCAGCTGCTGCTTGCAGCCTTGGAGCTGGATTGGCCCACATCTTTCTTGGGAAATAGGCAGCTATATAGCACGGCGTGAGCAGGTCTCCACGTTGAGCCCAAGAGGGAGGATGAGGAGGATGGGGTCAGCATGCGGCTTAGGGAGAAGAACAACTAGTAAGGGGCATTTACCGGTCTTAGAGTAAGAACCGGAAAGTGGAGAAGCCGTGGGTCATCAGGCTTAAATGACAGTCCCTTAGGAGAGGAACTCAATAGCAGCTTCTTCCTGGTGTTAACGATCATTAGGAATAAACAGAAAGCACAGTCCTCCTTCCAGACCCTGCGGCTCTCATGTCCGCACGTGGGAGGCTTGCTGCTGAGACCCTAACAAGGATCTAATGATGGTGACATCTACTCTGCTGCCACTGGCCACTAAAAACTCTGTAAAATGATTAAGGTTATGCTTTAGTTCTACAATTTAGTTTCTAAATGAATCTCCATGCTGTTTACAATCATCATCCAAAATAATATCCTTTCACAGCAGAATGGACCTCCTGCATACATCCCCGGGTAGGAAGTGAGGTCCGTAGGACTCGGGTGTGAGAGAAGTGGGGAAGAGTAGCTGCCTGGGGCAATAGAGAACGCTCCTTCTCTGAGCCACTCTCTGTGTGTGCTTTGCTCCTGCTCCCTCCCAAAATGACATCAGGCTTGTATGTTGATGATCATATCAGAAGGTTAGAGGGTAAAATCGCTCGATAAACTTCCTTAACATCAAATGTAACCAGCTCACTCAAGCAGCCTTGAGCATGAAATACCATGAAGAAGACTCAACTGCAGAAAACCCAGAGGAACTGGGTGACAAAACATCTCCGAGGCAAATGATCACATCGGATGTGATATGCATTTTCGTTTTGGCCAAATTTCATTCCAACTTTCAGAGGCCTCGTGCATGAAGACTGGATTGTTTGGACACCTAAAGAAGGTCTGCGGCCTTGTGTCTCTCTGGGATCCTGGAGTAGGGAAGGGACTGTTTCTGTCCCTAGGCAAACATCATCCTCAAAGAGGACATCGCTGTTCTGGAGTGTCCTTTAGCCTCTAATGGAATTCCTTCTGTGGTTGATACTCTATAATAAATAATACTGAATGTTACCACATTCTATCTCTTTTTGACTTTAATTTTGCTTTCTTGAAAGTTCTAATTTTTTTGTCCCTGAATAAACCCAATATATAGGTCTACTTTATCTTCTTTTAAACTGTATTCAGAATCTTTGAGGACAGCAATAATGTTTAAATATTTTTATTTTCAACCTTAAATACATGGAGTTTTTTTGTTGTGGTTGTTTTTTTTCAACCTTTCTTCCCATGGCATGGATTCTATATGTGCTTTGCAATCAGAAGGTACTGAATTTGAAGACCCTGAGCAAATTACCAAGTGTCTCAGAGCCCAAGTTTTCTGCTTTGTAAAATGGGGAGAATAATGCTGTATTGATTATTTATTGTTGGATAATATCATGGGTTAAAAAGCATTTATTTGGGCTCACGATTCTGCTGGGTGGTTTTTTTCAGTTTAGGTTGCCTTAACTAATCCCAGCTGGGCTTGCGCGTGTGTGTGTGAGGTCAGTCGACAGGTTGGCTGCATGCTGGCTGGTCCAGGGTGACCTCATTCATGTTTGGTAGTTAGATGTGACAGGAACACTGCGCCATTTGTTTCTCAGGCTGGCTTGGCCTTTTTCACATGGCAATAATATTCCAAGAAGCCCCAATACACACACCCTTTTGACACCTGTGCTACCATCCATTTGCCAACATTCCACTTGCCGAGGTAAATAATACAGTCAGCCAGATTCAAGCGGGTGTGGAGCTGGACTCATCTTCCATATAGGGAGGGTAGAGAATTATGGGTATCTTTGCAATCTTTCCACATATCAACCACATATGATGGCATGAAGATTAAATGGTAGAAAAAATATGCAAAGGGCCAAGCACCGAGTTTGTCATAAGGAGGTATGCAATAAACCTTGGCCTTCCTCATCCACGGCACTTCCTTATTTTGACAAGTGGAGAACCCCAAGGCCCCCATCTCCATAGAACCTACCAATAGGGGATGATGGTGAGATTAATTAGATTTTAAAATGGCCTGGTAAAACTCTGTTAGTTCTTTAGAGATACGCAGCATGTAAAATTAAGGTGTTATTACATTATTATGGTTTTCCCATCATGGCTGGGGCTGCAAAATCAAGACTATCAAATATTATAGGTCTTTTGTTCTATTTTTACTACCAGAGTAACGGACAATAAATTTAAATCGGAGAGTCGGAAAGTAATATGACTTCTTTCCTACCAATTGTATCAGTTGAGAATTTAGTTCTAAACCTTGAGACAGTCATATCTTTTTCAAAGGGGAGAAATGACTTAGTAGTTTAGATTCAGGTGTAAAGGTTTTTGCAAAGGTGGTAAAACAACAACAATAACAACAACAACAACAACAACAACAACCCTATCTATGGAGCTCATCCCTTTCTGGGAAATTTTATTGAATGAAATGTAATGGTTACTAGTCTTAGCTGAACTGGAATTTTTTAAGCCGCCTCTCTCTCTCTCTATTGTGTCGAAGGCCATATCTTAATTTTTCTCATCTATTTCAAAACATGATTTTAAAATATTGAAGTAATATTGCTTTTACCTTTTAAATATGCTTTTTCTAAGCTGAGAACCTAAGGTGTTTTTTTTTCCCTCCAGCATTTAATCTGTAATTTTGTAGGTTATACTCATTTGCAGATTTTAGAAAGTGCCTTTTATTCTTCTCTAAGTGTTAAAGCAATTTAGATTAATGGGCTTTGGACTCTTTGATACCTGTTTTTAAGGCATTTCAAAATGTGTGGAAGACGATACTCTTTCATATGTGGTGAGTAAAAACCTTGGCAGATAAAAGACTTTTTTGTTTTGTTTTTGCACAAAAGAAATCTTGGGAGCTGCAGAAAAACTGAGGAAGAGGAAAGATCTTCCATATTGTAATCATCCCCCCCACACCCTGCCCCACACCCCACATTTGAGAACCCTGCCCTTTGCAGCTCTTACAGAAAATGGAAAATGGGCAAGGATGCAACGTGAGGCTAGCTGCACAGCCAGGAGACAAAAGAGAGCTATTGCGAGCCATCCCCAAAGTCTGCCCCTAATAGTCATCACTTGCTCCAGAAATAAAATGTTTACAGAGCCTAAAATTCCACCTCATGTTCCTTGCATCAGTGCAGGATGATTCTAAGAGGACTAATGTTCTCTAATAAAGATAGCAACCCCCCTCCCCCGTTCTGCAACGCTCCTCCTCCGCCCCCGCCCCCGCTCTGACCCCCAGGGTGAGTTGGCTGTCAGGAGCCCAAAGTGGTGCTGACAGCCAGAGGGTCAGGGCCTTTGTGTCCTCTGACCTCTGGGCAGTGCCATGAGCTGGAAGCATAGGGTGCAGGGCAGAAGTGGAGCGCCAGTTGCCAGTCACCCTCTTTTGAAGGACTGTTAGGTCCTAGATCCCCACTGCACTGGAAGGAGCTTAAGGGACGCCTGCCCGGCTACTGGCACAGCCCCAGGTTGCTTACATCTGTGTCCGTGTATCTCTGTGTATGTATTTGTGTCCATTCGTCTTTCTGGCAGAAAGGATGATTAAGGGTGAGGAGAAAAAGAGCAAAGAAGTCAGGTGGTCCCAGACTCACCCTATTTCTTTTCTTTGAGACAAATGCCAGGATGAGGGTGAGTTACAAGTTATTGCCTACGTGAACAGAAACACGCCAGCCAGACCCAAGGGTGGGTGGGGCTATAATCGGCCGAGACTGGGGCCTGCACACTGGGCAAGGGAGGGCTTGTGAGAGGACATGTTTACTCCCCTTGGCTTAGTGCCTGTGACTTCCTCCAGCAGCATCACCGTGGTGTGATCAGAGTCCATAGTGTTTCAGAGTCAGCAAAGGTCACTCCAAACGTGCCTGATAGTAATCCCACCAGGGACACATCTTATTGGGTTTTCGCTTCCAGGATATCATATTTTGAAAGATTTTATTTATCAAATTTCACAGTTAGGCTAGAACTGAAGACCTCTCCTGCCCCAGAACCTCCAAAAAGCATTGAAAATCAATATACTTCATCTCGTTTTGCTGGTAGGTTTTTAAATTTTAAAAATATCAAGTAAATCTTTTCCCTTTTATGTTAATCAAAACCATATAAAGATTTCT
Organism: Lyroderma lyra; assembly: GCA_004026885.1. Lineage (NCBI taxonomy): Eukaryota > Metazoa > Chordata > Mammalia > Chiroptera > Megadermatidae > Lyroderma > Lyroderma lyra. Next base: position 27,228 of record PVJL010008244.1, read on the forward strand.
GGGTAGTTGAAGTAATAGCAGTTGCAGAAATTTGGAGTTCCCAGCGTAGCCTCCCAGACTCAGTGGAGAACCACACAAAGAGCCGGCGGAATCCGGTGAAACCCAACCTCAGGAATGGGAGGACTGAGAACACCTGAACTGAAACTACCGAGCTCCAGCAGGCCACTTTTCATGTTCCCACCTCAAGACTGAGGAAGACAAGGGAAGTCTGATAAAAACCTAAAGGAAAGAGAGATGTGAGAACTTAGTGGGAGGACTAAGATTGATGTAAAAATCACTTTTGTGCAAAAATGGGGAGTGAGTGAGCATGAGTAGAGGGGACAGTTTTCAAAAGAGATCAGTCTGAGGGGAGATGCTATGAAGGAAGGAAGATACATTCGTTGGAGAACAAGTATATGGAAGAAAGAAGCCAAAAAGAGAAGTTTCAGGGCTCTGCAGTTCGAGAGAAGCAAAGAAATTTTTTGCAATCCCTGCCCCACGATCCCCCCCAAAAGCCATCCATTAGCAAAACCACACTTCCCTCCACTGATGGAAGAGGTGCCTTCAAACAAGGACTCTTACAAACCAATCAGAAAAATGAATAGGGAAAACACTAAATGTGTGCAGAATTACTGTAACAGAAAGAACTTTTCAGCTGATCAAAATACACTTCCCCCAAGTGATTCCAAAGCAGAGATAAGTATAGCATAACATCAAAACTGAATTAAATATCATCAAGCAAGCATTTTAGGATGTAAAATCCCACCTTGACTCAGAAATTCAAAAGCTAAAACAGTAACAGTCAGGAAAGACCACTGAAAAAAGGTAGGAAAGTAGCTAAAAAAGTGGAAATGATATAAAGAGGTAAAAAAGCTCAGAGAGAGGGAGTGAGAGTGAGAGATTGAAATGCAAGAGATGCAATTCCTCCATTTATACAATGTTTTAAAGGTTCTGATTTTCAATGTATCAAATTAATGCAAAACAAAACAAAAACAAATAAAGAAACAAACCAACCAAACAAATTATGTGTAAGGCCTTCAAAAAAGAGCCGAAGGGAAAATTTTTTTCACTTAAAGGACTTACATGAACTTATATGTAATTGTAGATCCATGAATACAATAAGTCAGAACAAGGGTGGAAGAATAATATTTTTTATGCTATATGTCATATGTTAGGTGTTACATATTCTCACAATGGAGAAATTAATCAAAAGTGGAAGGAGAAGGGAAAAAAAGAGAAAAAAGCAGAATAATTCCATTGATTGTTGTATAGGTAATTAATGGGACACATGGTCAAAGATAAAAGAACTCAAAATTAGTGGTAAATAAAAAGGTATGAATAAAAAGGTAACTACTAGAACAAACTTTAAACTCCCCTAAATACCAAAAGAAAATTAAAAACTGAGAGAACAAAGAAAACACATTACACAGAAAAAAAAATATGGCACCTTCAACACAATGTGGTAATTCAATATAAATTGCTGTGACGTAGTTGAGGCCAGTCACAGACTTCTAGGCTCCAGAACAAATACTAAGACATCCCTTATTCTTGGCTAGGACACCTTAGCAAGATTTAGATGTTAGTTCTCGCTATTTTAATTTATACATTTAACACAATCCCCATAAAAATACCAACAAACTTAAAATCCAGACAAGTTGATGCTAAATCTTTTATGGAATAATAAGTGTGCAGACAGTCAGAATATTAAAAAAATATATGAGGGGAACTAGCCCTATCAGATATTAACATATTATAAAACCTCTATAATTAAAGCTGTTATACTGGTGCATGAACAGACAAAACTAACTATGGAATAGGTCAGAAAGACAAGAAATACACCCAATTATGTATGAAAATTAAGTGTACTCATATGATAAAGGTGGCATTTTGAACTACTGGGGCAAAGATGTTCTTTTTAGGAAATGGTGCTAGGACAGCTGATTAACTATTTGGGAAAAGATAAACTTCATACTTACACTGTATACAAAAGAAACTGGGTCAGGGGTGCAAATGTAAAAAATGAAACCACACAATAACCAGAAGAAAACATGGATGAATTTCTCTATAAGCTGTAACCTGGGTATAGGGAAAAGCTGTCATCACTCAAAATCTAAATGAAATAAAAGATTAAAAAGTTCAAATATAGAAAAATAAGTTTTGTATATCAAAAGAAAATGAAGATCTAGGAGAAAATATTTGCAATATATGATCTAATACATAAAAGACTAATATTCCGTATATATATGACAGAAAAAATGCCAAAGACATGAACAAGCACAAAAATATATAAAATGTTTCTTAAACGTAAGAAAAAGAGTTCAGCATCATTCTTAATAAGAGGAGAGCACATTAAAACATACACTGTTTCTCACCTATCAGATCGGCAAAGTTAAAAAGTGTACGACGTCTGACAACTAAGTTCGCAAACTTGACTCTGTGTGATTATGTTGGCAGCACTGTACAGACAACTCAGTAAGGCTTCACAATCTTGGTATAGCTGTCTCACAGCTGTGTTTGTGTCATTGTGTGGAGGTGTCTTGCTGAGTGGCATTCATTATTGTTGTGTGTTTTGTGTGCCCTCACGAGAATATCAGAGCTTCAATTAGAGCAATGAACAACATTAAATTTCTTGTTTAACTTGGCAAGAGTGGAAGTGAAATCAGGGTCATTTTGGTCCAAGTTTATGGGGATAATGTCATGAAGAAAATGGCAGTGTATAAATGGATTAAATGTTTTTCTCAGGGGAGAAAAAGTGTCACTGATGAAAACAGGTCAGGGTGGCTACTAATGAGCAGAACTGATGAAAACATTGCAAAAATTCATCAAATTGTGTGTCAAAATCATCAGCTCACTGTGAGAAGCACAGCAGACCCAGTAAACATCAATAGACAAATAGGAAAATCTTAACTGAAAATCTCGGCATGAGAAAGGTGCATGCAAAAATGGTCCTGAAGGAGCTCAGTGATGAAGAAAAGCAAAGGAGAGTCAAAATTTGCCAAGACCTTTTGGAAAGGCAAGATGATATTTTGAGCTGTGTTATCACTGGTGATGAGACATAGGTGTGCTTGAAACAAAGCATTAAAGTGCACAGTGGAAGTCAGCCAGTTTTTCATGATGAAAAATGTTCCATCAGTCCAAATCAAGAGTAAAACAATGTTGCTAACCTTTTTTAATATCAGAGAGATTATTCATTATGGATTTGTACCAAGTGAACAAATAGTAAACCAAGTTTTACTATTTGAAAGTGCTGAAAAGTCTGCTTGAAAAAGTTAGATGAAAACAACCTAAACTTTTCACCAATAACTCATGGCTCTTACATCACAACAGTGCACCAGCTCACACGGCACTGTCTGTGAGGGAGGTTTTATCTAGTAAACAAATAACTGTATTGGAACACCCTCCCTACTCAGGTGATCTGTCCCCCAATGACTTTTTTCTCTACTCAAAGATAGAAGAAATATTGAAAGGAAGGCATTTTGATGACGTTCAGGACATCAAGGGTCATACGACAACAGCGCTGACAGCCATTCCAGAAAAACAGTTTCAAAATTGCTTAGAAGGGTGGCCTAGGCTCTGGTGTCAGTGCATAGCTTCCCAAGAAAGTACTTCGAAGGTGACTGTAGTGCTATTCAGCAATGAAGTACGTAGCGCTTTTTCTAGGATGTGTTCATGAACTTAATGGTCAGACCTCATAAATGGTGATCTGAATGTCCGTCTCCAAAATTCATATGTTGAAACCTAACTTCCAAATTGATGGTTTTAGGTGAGGGGTTTTGAAGGTGATTAAGTCCTGAGGACAGAGCCTCCATGAATGGGATTAGTGCCCTTCTGAAGAAAAGGCCTGAGAGGGCTCCCTCTCTCCTTCTGCCCTGTGATGATACCACAAGACGTCTGCAACCTGGAGGAGGGCTCTCACCTGAATGTGCTAGAACCCTGATCTCAGACTCGTCCTCAGAACTGTCAGAGATAAATTTCTGTTGTTTATAGTCTACGATGTTTTGTTACAACATCCCGAACTAATGAAGTCAGTGTAACAGCACATTCTGTTGGCAAAACCACGGGGCTGACAGATTCGCTTCCGAGCTCGTTCATATGCTTGTTGGCGTGCTTCTGTTCTCATCAGCTACTAGACTGAGGTATATGGGATTCCTTTATTCTATTCTTGCAACTTTCCTGTAAGTCTGAAATTATGTCAAAACTGTTTCATTTTTCTTTTTAAAGGAACGATTCTGAAACTATACAAAATCTACCAAAGTACCAGTTAAAGCCTTTGATCCGCATCGACGAGCAGAGCTGCCACCCAGGGTTGCTGTATACTGAGCACCTTCTGGCTTATTGCTTGTAAGTGTATGAATTTCTTCTACAGTACCAAGACAGTGAACATTGGCTGATTTCGGGAGAACCAGGGATCTTAGTCCCCTTGCTGTGCAGATGAAAATGCAGAAGGGGGTTTGTCACTGTCCTGGAGTAAGCTCCCTGTGATATGGACAGACTGGTTGACACCAAGCGGGTGGCAGAAGGGGATGGTGCAGGGCGGGTGGGCACAGCTTTTATCACCTACCCAGGAAGAAGTTCCCATGGGCCACCTCTTTGCCTTCCCAGACCTGCCTGCTCTGTTTTATTGACATTTGTGGCTTGAGGGGTTAAATTGAAAAGATTATACTTTTCTGTCCTTTGCTCAGTTTTCCCTTTAGTTGGTCCAATTCCAGTGTGTAGCTCGAGGTCAGGACTAACAGATGCATAAACATAGGCTTTCCTAAGTGAAAATGAAATTGATTGCAGGTGTTCTTGTGGAGCCACTTGACAATACTGACATGTTATTAGGGAGCAAGTGCAAATTTCTAACATTGGTAATGATGGTCAGTTCCCCATGCATTCATTTGCCACTTCCTCTGAAGTTTCTCTCCTCCTGCCCTATGATATTTCATTCATTATCTTCTTTACATTCTTCTCTTTCTCTCTAAACTTTCTGCTCAAAAGAAGTGAAAAGAGTTTGTCTATGTGTGTGTGTGTGTGTGGGGGTGTTGTTTACATCCATTTACCACGAAATGGTGCAAAGCTCAATGATTTATTTGAACTAATCTTTTGTAATCACAACAGGAGTTTTTATATTCAGGACCTGGACTTTACCCAACTCCCTGTTCACCCTCCCCTGCTCCCCACACTGCCCACCCCACAGGGAACTTCAGAGGTGCTAAAAAGGAGCCAAATCTTCAAGCTGCCTGACCTGTGCCCCTGAGGGCAGCCAGAGATGGCCTGGGATGGGAATGCTCCTGTACTAAGACAATCATTTTGGAAAAAAAGGCAGGGAAACCCAAAGCACCATCTTCCCCAATTTTGGAGAGCTGTTTCAGATAGTAACATCTTTCTTGGGGGCCCAGATGGCTGGGTATTTGGGGAGTGTTCTGGTAGAATGTTTATAAGGTATGTGAGCTTTGGACTGATTACGAAGGTTCAAATCTCAGCTTGCTGGGGAACTTCTACAATTTCAGTTTATCTGTAAATGGGGCTAGTACTTGTAACTGACTCAGAGGGGTGGCAAGGATTTAAACAAGGTGATAGATTCAAGCAGATAGCTAAGAAAAACACCAAAAAGCAAAAATGACAGCCTCTCTTCTGCCCCCACAAAGTGTATTTGGAATAGGCACAGCTGGACACATGGTGGGCTAAGCTCTAGCAACCTTGCTGCTGAGCTCTGTCTCTTTTTTATAGGGCCTTTGGGGGAAGATAGCCCCAAACTAAGCCAGAACAATGAGGGACTGGAAAAGACATCAACTGGCTCAGGGGGCTGCTGCCAGTGCTGATGGCCTCCAGAGACCTTGTACTTGTGGAGAGTGGAGACCTCGTGCAGCACCTCCTCTCCTCTGCAGGGAGAGGGAGCCCTCATTTCCAGGTAGCTCCTTGCCAGGTGAGGTCAGCGGAATTCTAAAGATGTCCCCCAAGATTCCTGTTTGTGAATATCCAACAGAACACTAATCTAGGTATGGCTTTAATGGGGCTTTGCAGTTGCAATTAAGTCAGCTGACTTTAAAATAGGAAGGTTATCCTGGATAGGTCTACTGTGATTACTTGGGCCCTTCAGAGCAGAGAAATTTCTCCGGCTGGAGTTGGCAAGATTTGGCAAAAGAGGTCAGGAGGGGAGATGAGGTGAGTGGCATGGTCAATGAGCTTCAAATCTTGAAAGAAACTCACTCTTGTGCTGGCTTTGAAGAGTGCATGAGCTAGGAATGTGGTGGCTTTTGGAATTTGAGAATCACCTCTGGCTGCAAGCAAGGAGACCCCACAGCAGCAAAGAAACAGTCCTGCAACCACATGCAGTTGAATTTTGCCAACATAGCAGATGACTGTGGAAACCTATTCTCCCCTAGCACCTCCAGAGTAGGACACCTGCCAGCCGACACCCTGATTTTGACCTTGTGAAAGCACTGGGGCACTTTACACCACGTCTGGCACATGGTAGACACTCAAAGCTCAGTCTAAAACCACCACTCAGTTTGTCATCCCCTCCAACCCAGTTCATTTACACTGTGGGTGGAGGGAGTCCAGGGCTGGAGTGTGAGACAGGGCTATCTTCCCAGTGGGGCCAAGTGGAGAGTGGATTGACTATGAGAAGCCTCGCTCCCTGCAAGACCCAATGAGGACTTTGGGTCCCTTGCTCCATCCCACATTCTGTGCTTCCATTCTATCCCACAGTGAGTGCAAAAGCCAGACCTCATTAAACAAGCCCTTCAGGAAGTAACAACTGCGGGAACAAGCTTCCAGGGAAAGTCACCAGAAAAGACTAAACAAGTGGAGGGAAAGCCGGTGAAGAACAGAAAGAAATCAGCATTGGAAACAGCAACAAGAAATGAATGAGCGGTAACAGAATGAGAGGAGATGCAGAACGGAGAGACGGAGAACCTGAGGGGCAGCCCAGACGCCGGCACGGCGCTGGGCAACGGACCATACGAGCCACAGGAGTGCGTGGCCTGCGGACAGAAGCCCTGGCACCCACACCCGGGTGCATTTTCTGTCCCACTTAGGAGCCTACATCACACCCTGTCCTTTTGCCCCCTGAGGCCTAGGGGACAGGCCACGTCTGTTTCTTTCTCCTGGTTTCCTAGTTGGCAATGGTCACTTCAGGGAGAACTTGTCGTTGGCGGTGGGCTCTACACTAAGGCGGTGCCTGCACTTGGGGAAACTGAGGCTCCGCTTTCCCAGGAGCAACCTAAGGGAGGAGAAGGCTAGAAACAGGTTTCTGGACTTGTTCCTGAGCCCTGGGTTCACATTTGAAGAAGCATTTTTCTTGTTTCCCTCTTTCTTTCATGTCATTTAGAAAATAATAATAAATGCAAACACCAAGCACCGTTCTAGACATGCTATGTGTACGCATTCATTGAATCCTCTGCAGAGCCCTGTGACACAGCACGATGGTTATTCCTGTTCTGAAGGGGACATGGAGGCCCAGAGAGATGAAGCAGCTGGTTAGGGTCCCTAGCAAGTGGCAGAGCTAGACTTCACCCCTGGCACTGCCTCTTGCACCCCCTCCCTACTGGGGGTGCTCTATACCTAGGTGCGCAGCACCTTTGGCTTCGTGATTACTGTTATTTTTAAGTGGTATTAGCAGCTCATTTGTTTTATACTAAAATAAACTGCTGCTCCATGATGAAAAGGGAAATGGAATTTCTGTGCCTCTGTAGTTTGGGATGTTTACTGGCTTGATTGAGATTTAATGAGTGGCAATAAAAAATACTTTCAGTGTATATACATTATCAGGTAATATATATTCAAAGCAGGATATTCAAAAATTAAACATCTGCTAAGACACATTAATTTGTGTGGGAATGCTATTGCCTCATTTTGATGTAAATTTACTGACAAAATCCATCCGTATTTACAAATTGGCTTTCAAGTTCTGGACAGGAGCCTCCTCCTAGATGAATGAAGTGTGTTATGTGCCATCAGTAGGCTAGAATGCCATTAACCACAAGGAAGACAGGAATTATAGCAGAGCCCTGGGTACAGTGATAAAGTTATGAGCATGGTTTGCGCCTGTTGACAGAAGAATTTATAAACTGGCAACCCTTCCTTCATGGCTGTACCGTCAGCTGGGCTCCTGCACCTGCCAGCTGAAGCCCTCGCCTTAGTTCACTCCCCCAACCCTGAGGGACTGGATTTCAAACATGGCAGTGACACTGTGACAACTGGTGAACACAGTGTGCTGCTCTACTTCATTTATCGAAGGAGGCAATTTCATGACCGAGTAGGGGGCTACCCATGCATCACCCCCAAGATGGCAGGCTGGGCGAGGAGGCACCAGCCCCTCCTGTGGGGATGCATTCCATGCTCCGAAGGCTGCTCAGCCTCTGCACTTGGCTCAGCATCTAAGCAGCAGGCACTGGAAGCCCCTGGAGTATGAAAAGAGAAAGCTATGGGCTCCTCTTTTCTTCCAAGGGAGGCAGACCCAAGGCCAGACCAGTGTGGCTCAAGAAGTAGGTCCTGAACCTCCCGTTTGCTGGAGACCATGCTTCCCCAAGAAGACTGGCTTAAAATCTTCCTTTTCTGGAATACCAACACAGGCTTCTGCTCAAAGAGCAGGGTGCAAGGTGTCCAGTTTTGAGTCTGTGAGGAGCTCTGGTACCCTGGGGCTTTATGGGGGAGTAGAGAACTCTCAATTTCCTTCATTTAATTGAGAGGAGACACAAGGTTTGGAGTCAATACTTTATATTACTTTCTATATTACAAGTTCGCCTCATTTAATGAGACACAATCAATGAACAAAAAGCCATTGGGGGCTCATTATGTTGCAAGCATCCTACTAGGCTCTGTGGGAAATTAAAAATGAAGTCAATATGCCCCCAACTTTAAGGATTCCCAAGACACACACACACATGAACATCAAAGGAACAGTGCCAGCAATGCACAGGCAGTGCACAGGGAAGTGTAGAAATATCTGCCCAATGTCAAGTGGTGTGAGCTGAGAGAACTGATAGGTGATGGCCCGAGTGGGCTGGAGGCTCTCTCGGAAAAGGTGGAACATATGAGTATGTACGGGCACTTTGAGAAGTGGGCAGGATCTGTAGCTGGGGAGACCACCGTACAAGGTCTTTTCTTCCTGCACCCCAATCTCATAAGAAAAGGATTTGCCTGAATTACTGACTTTGAATGGAGACTGAAAGTGTTCTTGTTGGTAGAGTGGAGACCATGGCCAATGGGCAAAACCCCAGAACAGGGCACAGAGGCTCATGTTGCTACAGAAGGCAATATTCACTTTGAATGACAGACAAGTTGCTCCAGAAAAGTTAGGAGGGAGGGCAAGAGAGAGGGAAGGATGGTAGGATTTATATGATCTATTGAACATACAGGTTTTATGTGATCTCATTTACATGATCTTTTTAAACTCTTGAGTTAATAACAATGGCTAACATTGATTAAGTGCTTGTTAGGCACCTGTCATACTGGATCAGTTAGAATAATTTTGGCTCTAAATGACAGAAAGCACTTGAAATTTTTGAATAAAAGGAATTTCATGGGTCATAGAACTAAAATAGTATAGGGTTCAGATGTGGTTTAATTGGGCTGTGGGTCAGTTTCTCTCAGTTCTTTCCCCTCTGCCCTCCTCCATGGTCAGCGTCTTCCTCAGGCTGGCTTCCTTGGTAGCCAAAGTGGCTCATAGGGTTAAAGGCCTCATAGACTGCACATGAACGCCATCAGAACAAAAGGAGATTTCTCTTTCCTAAACCTTCTAAGTCCTGAACTTCACTCTGATTAGATCAATGCAGGTCACATGACTGGGATTAAGCCAATCAAATCCTGACTTGGTCATCCCACCTGAACCCCATGATCGCTACATTTGGAAAGAATGCCAGGGAGGTACCTCTTATCGAGAGGGTCTAGAACATTCACATTATTTCATGTAATCCTTCTAACATCCCCATGACGTGGTCATTACTGTTTTTCTCTTATAGGTGAAGAGACTAAGGCTAATAGACAAAGTAAAGTAACATGTGTAAGATCACCCCACTTACAAGTGAAGAGCTTGGGTGGAATCCCCGTCTGCAACTCCACAGCTCACACTTGAATCACTGTATTTTACCGCCTCCCATTTTAGAGATGGTGATGTGCATGGCTGATTGAAATTAGAAAGCGTGTGGTGGAAACAGGCTGTGATTACATGGAAAGAGGCATTAACAGAACGAGAAGTGGTAGGAGCAAGAATGAGGTCTTGGCCTAGAAAAGAGTAGCTGTGAGACCCTGCCAGTGAGGAGTAAGGTGAGAAGCACCTGAGAGCAGGGGCTGACTCCCGAGAATCTGTCTGTGAAGGAAAGGCTTGGAGAGAGGGTGACTATTGGAATCCAGATGAGAACTATAGTATGGAGTTCAGGTGGCCGTGCAATAAGCAGCCAAACCTGAGAGCTGGAATTTATACCTGGTAGTAAAAACTATCCTATTTCATAGAAATGAGGAACCCATCTATTCTAAGATGCACCCATTTTATGGATCATTGAGTAAAAAAAAATATTGCAGCTAATAAAACTGACACAATGTTCTTTTAGGACTGAATAATTTTCTTTATATTTTTGAAAGAGTCCTTTTGGACTGTATAGATAGGAATTTTTATCATGTCACTCCTGTGCTTACATAAAATTGAAATACATCAGTTACAGCATTTAAAAGACTTCTCCCCATTCAGCATCTACACACATTTGGGCTCTGGGCATAGGCTTGTGTTTCCCACGGTGACAGGGCCATAAAATAGGCTGACCAGATGCACCATTTTAAATGGGACAGAAAACAATGATACCGTCCCATTTCAAGCGGTACATATGGTCAGCCTAGTCTCATGGGGTTAAATTCAAGGTGTCAGTAGGCTGACCATATGTATCATTTGAAATGGGAAAGTTGTTTTCTGTCCCATTTAAAATGGTACATCCAGTCAGCCTACAAAAACACCTTATAAAGGTGTTTCCAGGGTTTGAGGATTTCTTGGCCTTCGGTGGCATTTCTAACAGGGACAGGCAGTTCTTCCTCACATATCACTCTTTGAAGGTATTGTTAGGTTTTGGCCAGCAAAGAAATTGCGGGAGACTAAAATTAGTAAAGAGATACATTTAATGGTATTTTTGAGTGGCATGAGGTCAGCAAGTATACCAGAATGTCTGTGAGCAGGAGGAGAGTTGAGTATTTACTAAGTGGTACAAACAAAGGTGGCCTGAGGCCAGGGGTTTAGCAGGGGGAGGTCTTCATTGGTTTCCTTGCGTTTCCCACATCTTGCTCCCCGGTCCGCTGTGATCCTTAGGTCCCTCCCGCAGCCTTCCATCAAGGCTCTCTCGCTCGTCTTGCATCCATGGCCTTGGACAATGAGGGAGGCAAAGACAGATGGGCAGTAAAGCAAAACAAGCAAAACAAATGGCTTCTCATTTTCTTCTTCTTTTCTTATGGCCTAACAGGGATTTGCCTCTGTTAGGTCACTTGGTGTTGCTTTGCAAGGAAACAGGAAATTGTACTGAGACATATTTGCTTTGCTAACATCAAATCTGTGCCTGGTTGCTCAGTGTCCACCCTCATCACATACACAATATTTTTTCATTTCAAGGCTGATCCATAGTGTAAAATTTTCGAGACTATGTTAAAATAACAATTAAATTTACTGGGTGTAGTACCAAGTATGGCCATAACTGGATTGAAGTTTTAAACAACAACAATATGAAGTGCTTTGAGGAAGTAAGTACATAGTTAATGACAGCCACAGCAGGTCGTTATACCTGTCACCTGCCTGGCAGTATTGTAAGAAATGTGCCTATCTGATTCTTAAAACGGGCATCTTAGAATTGACTCAGTCTGATAGTTACATAGCATATAGTACTAAAGGTGGGAGAGGGCTCCAAGGAGATGAACATGAAAGAGCTAGTCAATGAAACTAGTCTGCACGTTCAAATTCCTGGGGACTTTTAAAATGACCTATGCCTAGGCCATGTTCTCAGAGATTCTTATGCAGTCAGGCTGCAGTGAGGGTTCCTTCCTCCATCTAAATGGTCTAGAAGCTCCCCAGGTGATTTTAATGTGCCAGTTGGCCATGAGGTTTCAAGGTTTCTGGGAAAGGAGGAGAGTGGCCTCTATTAGGGCTGTCCCTGCTGCCTGGGTCCCCAAGAGCTGGCTGCCTTCCTGCTCTAGCTGCTCCTGCTCCAGTGCTGCCAAAGGGCCCAGTGACTGTGGCCCCTCGGGAGTCCCTGGCCAAGGGAGAAGGCAGATCCCCTCCTTCCTTCACTCTGTGGTGTAGCCAGGGCAGTGCAATAGTGTTCCAGGACAAGAGGTCTTTAGGTTTTGTTTTGTAGCCCTGACCTCCGGGGGGACCAGACTGGAGGCATTTGTGCTATTCTCGTCTATTCCCCTCTTCCCATGTCACTCCGCAACACACATGCGCATGCGTGCACACAGCCCCACCTGGCTCTCCCCGGGTGTCCTGAGCAGAGGGCCCTCTTCTCCCACACAAATCACCTTCTGGAAAGATGCCTGGACATCTGGGCCCAAATCCTTCAACACACCCTGGCGTCTCACCTTACGCTCAGCCACCAGACCTCATATTTCCTTCTCAGGTGCGGCAGACTCGCTGTAAACACTCCCCTGCTCAGTAGACGATACTGGCTGATCACAGCGCTCTCGTGAGACCAGCAGCCGGGACCACGCAGCTGGCACCGCCCTCAGCCCCGCTGAAACCCCTCCTGGGGCAGGGAACACAGAATTATATGAGGTTAGATTAGAAACCGGGGTGTCCTGTTTCCTAACTGATTCCCTGACCTGGGACTTTGTTAGTGCTTGAGCAGGGGTCAGCGCAGACTTGTGCCAGGGCTGCCAGGGATGGAAGGAAGGGTCAGGCACAGCGGAGACTGCTGTTTAGAAGGAGCCCGCGGTCTCTGCCTCTTGCCCTGGCAAGCTTTCCTCTGATAGCCCTCCTGCCCCACCCCCACCGCCCAGTGCCTGCTGTCACTCTTCTCTGCATCTGGGACGGGTGCTGTGTGTTCTGCTCCTCCTCCCCTCCCAGGTCCTCTGGAGACGCTTCGGAACCTCCCAAGTTTGTCTGCCCGTTCCTGTGTTCAGCGTTAGGGAAGTTCCAAATACAGATATTCAGCTTTACAAAATTGTCAAACCAGCGTGATTATTTGCTTTACTCATGTATTTCAACTGTGCTCTGGTTTGAAAATTTTGATTTACAAGTTGTTAAGGAAAAAATTAATTCTCTAGAGATAAACCTATGCTCTAGGGGTAAGCTTCCAAGGTATCCATTGAAATGAACTATGTAAGGTTTGTGGGAGTACGTGGACTTTTTTAAATGGGAAAGGGATAAAAAACTATTATATTTTTAGGTTCTCGAATGGGTTGGTGACCCCACAATGGCTAAGCACGCTTTTGTATGTAGGAAATCTCATTTGATTTTGGAATTTTGTTTCTCACATTAATGGTAGAGCTCATGCTGCCTTGGTTTTTAACAGAATTTACCGAGGGGCCACAACATCAGCTACAGGGAAGCATAAATTAGAAGTGGATGAGGAAGGGAAGAAAATCACGGCTTGGAACATAAAACAAAACTGAAACTCTTGAGGCCAATACCAGCATTATCTACAATAGCCGAGAGACAGAAACAACCCAAGTGCCCACCAGTGGACGAATGGGTAAACAAATGCGGTGTGAGCATACAATGGGACATTTTTCAGTCCTAAAGGGAAGGACATTCTGATACTTGCTACAGTATGGATGAATCTTGAAGACATTATGCTAAGTGAAAGAAGGCAGTCAGATGACAAATATTGTATGATTTAATTGATAGGAGGAACCTAGAATAGTCAAATTCATAGCAACAGGAAGCAGAATGGTGATTGCCAGGAGCTAGGGGAGGGGAGACAGGGCACTTGGTGTTTAACACGTGCAATTTCAACTTGGGATGAGAAAAAGGTGTGGAGATGGAGGGTGATGATGGTTTCACAACAACGTGAATGTGTTTAATGCCACTGAACTGGACCCTTAAAATGGTTAAAATGATAAATGTTATGTTGTATGTTTTACCACACACACACACACACACACAGACTTGGGGTCAATGTCAGGACCCTACATACATGTTACTAGAGGATTGCAAATTTAGTTCTAAGCTTTTCAGCAGCCAGTCTCAAGCGTTTTTTTTTCTTGCAGAGTGAGGGGCTTACCTGACTTATGAAGCAAAACACTTTGTTATAATGGCCACTTAAGTACTGACAATTAAAACCAATACCTATTACACGGTCATTTAAACATGTGACAATTTGCTAATGCTTTTATAAGCTAACGGGATCGGAAAGAGAAGGTGAATTATGTTTAAACTGATCCATATAATTTAAAATGAGGGTAATATCTGACAAACGGGTGCTTTCCAAAATAGATGGAGACACTGAGATAGTGTGAGGAAGAGGGCAGGGAGACTCGGGTGGATGGACACAGACCCCTCATTAAGCCAGCAGATGAGCTGAGAAGCAAGCCTGTTGCCTCAGGTTGGCAGGGAGAGCCAGCCCTTGGGTCATGCACACCCCAAATCCAACAGGTTTCCAGCACCAGGAAAACCTCTCCTCAGCCCAGGGGAGGGCTGCCACTAGCTTCCCCACTTTGCCAACCAGCCAGAAGGTGTTAGTTTGACAATCTAGGATCTAATGACCCTGGGAGGGCGCGAAAGCCCTAATGCACAGCCCCTGGACTGCACAGACTCCTGCCGGGCTCGAGCGGACCCAGAGGCGGGCACCGCCACCCCTGCTGGCCTGCGCTCTCTCGTGGCCTGGCTCCAGCACTGAGGCGCCCGTCGTCCTGGTCCGCTGCCACTGTTACCTCTTGGGAGAGTTCTGGGTGGATTGTTCCTGTTGCCAGCTGAGGTGCCCTGGAGGTGGCTGGTGGCCCAAAGTGCCATCCTGAAGCAGCAGGCAGTCTCCTGCTCTCCCAGCGAGGCCAGGGTGATCCCTCATGCCAGCTGCACTCTGAGTCTGAACTCTCAGGAAAGGACCCCTTGTATGGACTCCTGGAGATGAGTCCCCCAGCCCACGTGTGCAGGCCAGGCTCAGTGTGATCCTGTGCATGCCTGGGGACCATGCTGTTCAAAAAATCCGTCCTCAGGTACTGTGACTTAGGCCAGGGCAGGGTTTCCTTGACTCATAGGCACTACATTCCGCGGGCCTGTGGGTAGCAGGGCCAACCTGCCATCCCCTGGGCTTCCTCCTGGAGAGCAGGAGGCACCACAATGCATGAGCTCAGCCGACTGGGGCAGGGGAGGGGAGGAGGCCTCACCCGCAGCACCTTTTATAGGCCCACCACTCCTCCATCTGTCCCCCAGGTCAGCAGGGAAAGAGGAGTGGGTGTGGGGTGGGCCAGGGGCAGCAGAGGGCAGTCCAGGCCTGTTGGGTTCAGGAGGGGAAGCATCGGCTGTGTCCTGAGAGGGCAAAGCTGGGTGGCTCTATGGAGCATCTGCCAGGTCCTTCCAAGTAGACAGGGGCTCCGGTCAGACGCTCAGGAGCGTGTGAGGTGCGTCCCTGTGCCTGTGGCGCATGCCAGGGGCAGAGCCGGCCCGGAGAGGCCCAGACTGGGCTTTGACTCTGCTCCTACTCTGTCGTCTGAGTCCTTCTCTCACTGGCACTGGTATCCCCTCCAGGAAGGAGCACAAGTCCTCTCAGCAGTTTTCAGCCGGTCTGTTTCCAAGGCCGCTTAGAGTTGTGCTACAGCAAAGTGGTTTTCCTGGGCCTCGTCCTGCGATCCCAGGCTCACTGGCCGGCCTGTGCTCTTCTTCCTTCTATGAACGGGCTACAAACTTGTGTCCCCCACTTGGGAGGGAGCCAAAGGAAATGCCCCAGGGTAAAACTGACAAGGCCTGATTCTCCACCAGACTGGTGGTTTGTTTTCAATAAGGCACAGAAATTGAGAGAAAAAAACGACCCGTGTATTTCTTGGAAATATGCCAGTTGCTAGGAAGCACCTGATTGAGCTGTCCAGATGTGGAAATGAACACAGAGATGAGATACACTCCCCAAGATCAAACAGCCGAAGAGCTGGTGGCTGTGGCTTGACCCTAGGAGCCTGGCTTCAGAGCTGCACCCCCCAGGGAGGGCCTGTGGGGCCTGTGGGGGCCGCCGGCTTGAGTTCAAGTCCTGTGGCGGCCCCTCGGTGGTGATGCAACCTCAGGGAGCCATGTCCCTGCTAACTTCTGCCCCCATTAGTTTTTCTTTTTGCCTCCTGAGATGTTTTGGGAGAGGAAACTGTGGGGCTGGTGAGGATCCTATCCTTCCTACACCAGGAAGAAAGGGGCAACTTTCAGGGATGTTCTTAATTAAGTTAGCTATGGTAATTACATGTTCACTCTATTATTTATATTAACATAGAGGGATAAAGGGGGATCTTAATGTTGCTTTAATGAACCAAGAGAAAGCCTCCATAGACTGCCAAGCAGAGCATCTGCGCCCAGTGGTGGCCTTATCTTTGTTTACAGCCCAGCCGGCTGCTGTCCCAGCTCACGGGCCCAGGGGGGCCTATCTTGTTCATGGAAACAGCTGGAAGAGCCCAGGGTCCTCGCTGGCATCACCGCCCAGATGCAGCAATGAAGAGTGATTTCTTCTCTGTCTGCCCATTGCCATCCATCAGTTCTACCAACTGAACATTTTATTTATCACAATTTTTACTTCATCCATGGCAATGTTTTGGTAGATACAGCTCCTAACTGCAGATGCCCATTAGCATCTGCCTTTTACCTTTGCGTGGCTCTTGCCATGTCGGCCATGCCTCCCTGTTCATTCTGTCCTGTACCACACCCTTGGAGGCTGGGAAGTGGCTGACGAATCAGGCCCCCGGGTGGCTGTGGCTAGTTCAATTTCATTTCCATCTGGCAGTGTGCATCTCTTACAGGAGAGAAAGCGGAGGGATCTGCTGTCCTCTTCCTTTTCCAAGTTCACCTGATGAGCATCCAGTGATGTTGAATTTCTAAGATAACCTGTGACTTCAATGATACATTCAGATTTTTTATACCTGGAGAGAGCTGAGGGGGCTACCCCATTTCTCAGGAAAATATGAGGGGGTTAAATGGTTCTGCCCCTCATCCTCCTCACTAGCACGTGTGATGAGGCAATCATACTAAAATGGCTCTGATAAGCTGCATCCTTTATTCAGTGGGTTTCAGCTCACCGCTAGCACTGTAACAAGAACTAGATGTCCCGGCAGAGACAAGGATCTGGTCTGTCCCTTGCCTTGCAGAAGCCGCCCCCACCTTTCCTAAAGAGAGGAGACATGAAAGAGGAGGCCCCAGAGAAATGGGAAGAATTTGTCATGAGGCCTATTATATAATCTATTTTGGGCTGATTATTACATATGCTGCCTGACATGATGCTTTCTGAAGGATGAGATCCTGCTGAGAGACACGGTGAGGGTTCCAAGGAGTGTGGTGGGCTGCGGTGAGTTGGAAGGATCTGGAACTGGTAAGGCGGGCCAAGAGGTTTACACAGCACATGTTCCATCACTGTTTTACAAGCCATCTGCATGTGTCCCTTCCTGCTGCTAAGAAAAAAAAAATAAACATTCTGATTCGCATTTGAAATTTTACAAAGGCAAACTAAAACCCATAGGAGTTACATGCAGAAAGGAGATGCAAGGCCAGGGGTTTTCAAATGGTTTCCCCAGATCTCCAGGGCCCCTGGGGAGGCAAAGGCTGTGACTGGCACTGGGACTGGGGGACACTGCAGAGGACAGGGCCAAGAGGGATGATTCAACCTGTATGAATGCCATCCATGAGCCATACAGGCTCCAGAGACTGGAAGATTTCTCCTTCACCCTGAGGCATTTACTGCACCTGAAAGGTATTTTTTTTTTAAATTTTGTTTTATATTATTGTGACAAAATTTATCATTTTAACCATATTTGTTTGTTGGACTTTTGTAAATTCAGATGAAATTGTTTTTTGAGATATGAGGGCTGTCTGGAAAGTATCCAGCCATGTAACCATTCTTGTTACATCGACAATGGCTGGATTTTTTCCAGACAGCCCTTGTATAATGAACACCTAACATATATATTAGTTTCAGGTATATAATATAATGATTTGATTTACATAAATATTGCAAAATGATCACCATATTAAGTCTAGTTAACATCTAGTGCCATATATAGTTACAAATTTCTCTTATGATATAAACTGTTAAAATTTATTCTTTTAGCAACTTTCAAATATGCAATACAGTACTATTATAGTAACTGTAGTCACCAGGTTGTACATTATATCCCAGGACCTATTTAATTTATAACTGGAAGTCTGCACCTTTCTCCTATTTCATCCCCTTATCACCTTATTTCATCCCCTTATTTTATCCCCTGGTGGTGAGGAAGCAGAACATGTAGCCTAAGAAACTGACAGCCCCCTCCAGGGTACAAAGTGAGGCACCTCACTGCTTACATAAGTAACAAGTTACTGTATCCAGTACCTGCAGCTGGAGAAAAACAAGAACCAGTTTCACTCAGCAAGGCTAATCCCTGTGACCTGAACCTGACCTTTAGCTAATTTGAATGTCATTATAATGTCATTTACATTGCAGTTATTACAACTTCCATTATTCATCTGTTGCCATGACAGTTATGGAGGAACCAAATAAGGAAGTAAAAACAGGAAACGTAGACTTTTGCCTAGGTGGAGGAAATGAATGAATCACATAAATGAGACGCCACCAGTTTTCACCCTGGGAGGGTTAAAGCCCCTGATCATGATTCCTTGGTGTGACTTGGTCTCTGAGTTTGCCTGCACTTTCCTCTCAAGTGTGTACTTTTGTTTTTAGTATATTGTTTTTGCTTTTCTGCATTTGTTTTGTTGTTGAGCTTTTCTTACATGGAGACAAAAACCCAGTCACTGCTGCTCCAGGTTGAGTCCTCTCTTAATCGTCCTTGTTAGCCTATGGTGACAGTGATGGCTGTACAACAATGTGAAATTATTTAATGCCACTAAACAAACTGTACATTTAGAAATGGGTAAGATGGTAAATTATATTTTACATATATTTTACCACCACCAAGGGAAAACATTAAGGCATAAACAATATGCACAAGGAAGCAAACCTTGATTTGGGTCCAAGGTCGGCAGTTGTACAAATGGTAAAATAAATGCGACCAGAACTGTCGTGGAATGTGGTTCTCACACTTCTGCACAGAAGCCCAAGGTGATTGAAACTTCTGAATAAACCCAATCTCCTCATTTTATAGTTGGGGAAACTAAGTTAGTAATAAGATCATTCTCCCTTCTTCCAAACTACCTCCCCATTCCCAATATTAATTCAAATCAACGATTCTGCTTGAGATTCTGCCCTGATGGCTGAAAGCAGAGAGCAGGTTTGAGGTCTGCTTGGTGAGCCCAGGTGTCCTCTACTTTTGGAGCATTTCTACCTACAGCCTCCCACATCCTCTGCTCTTGGTGAAAGGCCAGATGAGAATGTTCATCAGGACATGACTGCACTATGCTTCCTGACATACCTGTTATCATTTTGACCTGTGGGTTGACCTATGTTCCCCAAAAGATATGCTCAAGGCATAAGGGCCTGTGAATGTGACCTTATTTGGATATAGGGCCATTGAGATGTAATTAATTAACATGAAGTTATACTGGAGTAGGGCGGGCCTTTAATCTAACATGACCGGTGCCCTTATAAGAAGAGAAGAGACACAGAGACATACAGACACTCTAGTGAAGACTGCCATATGGTGACAGACACAGAGATTGAAGTCCTGCAATTGCAACCCAAGGAGTCAAAGATAGCCAGCCACCACCGGAAGCTGGAAGACAGAGCATGGCCCTGCCGACACCTTGATTTAGCTTGCAGACCTGAGATGATACATTTCTGTTGCTTTAAACCCCCAGTCTGCAGTGCTTTGTTACAACAGGCCCAGGAAACTAATCTATTTGGACTGGGTAAGGAAACCTCACAGGTGGACATATCAGTGGGCAAATTCAGAGCTTCACTCATTTATAATCCACAGGTAGGGTGTTTGCCATATCCCAGTACTATTATTTACAATGTATTTTTTAATTGTCTCACTTTTTAATGTTAAATAAATATTTTAAAAGGAAGCTGTATATACTATAGGACATCAATCTCAGAGACAAAGTCTTGGTGACTGATAGAAACATATATTATTAGAGAGATCAGGTAATATAAAAATATACAAAATTAGTGTGAATACGCGCACTTAAAAGAAGTATTGATAGTTCTGTTAAGGACAAGTAATATAAAGTAGAAAATGATGGAGCTATTTAAAGAAAGTAAATTTAATAGAATAAGCCTCATCCTTGATATTTTTAACAACAGAAAAGTGTTATCTATGCTAG
Source organism: Lyroderma lyra (assembly GCA_004026885.1). NCBI lineage: Eukaryota > Metazoa > Chordata > Mammalia > Chiroptera > Megadermatidae > Lyroderma > Lyroderma lyra. The sequence continues at coordinate 47,548 of PVJL010008244.1, forward strand.
CTATGCATATCATGTCTTTTTGGTAAGCAGATGTCTATTTATCAGATATAGCTATGGACCAGCATAAGATGGAAGGAGTGACTTGAAACTGGCGAGTCAGCTAAAATAATCCCAGTATAAAAGGAATTTTTCCATGAGCAAGAGTGTGAATGGCAAGTGGGAAGTGAAGTAGCCATTTTTGAGCTTTAGTAATCGCTCACAGAAACCAACTGGAGACTATCCAAACATATGTTTCTAGATAACAAGTTGGCCAAATGTCCTAAAAGAAGATAAAAAGAATTCCAGGCTCACTCCTTTTATCAAAGAATGAAACCTCCACTAATTATAAGGACATACTACTAATAAGGCATATGTCCACAAACTTCCAATTAGACTAATAGACAACACTAACAAATAATAATTATTGTTCAATAAACATATGAAAGTTAGAGACCCCTTCATTGGAAAAAGACTCCAAGTCTCAACGTCAACGTCATTAAAGAAGATAGAGAGCTAAAAGCCCTGTGATGTAACAACTGAAGCTTAAGAAACTCACCCTGACGACCAGTGGCTCAGGTTTGAATCAACTTGGTTTGTCCAACCGCAACCTGACCAAGAGTCAGCAGGTCTCCAGCCCAAGGTTTGCATCTCCCAGGGGGATCACAGCAAGATGCTCTTACTCTGGGGTCTGGTAAAATTTCTGAAATTTTAGAAAGGCATAAAATATCAGTTATTGAAGTCAGGGTTACTGAACTCCTAGGACAATGTAAAGCACATGATGATGGAAATGTGCAAGGATAAGAACAAAGATCCAAAAAGGGGGACAGGTTAAAGCCACGACATCAATATCACTGTAACCTATTTTGGTATTAATCAACTTTGTGGCTTTTGTATTTTTGAGGTGACCATGTTGCATTTAAAGAGTCATAGAACACTGAAGGGAATTAATTTGTTAATTTGAGATTTTAATTAAATGCCTGAAAGTGCTGGGATAAGTTCGTAATCTAGGTTTTGTTTTTATTGATTGGGAACATGTGTTTTGTTAGATCCATATTTTTTAATGTATTAGTTGTAAGTAATTGTAAATATTTAGGGCAACATTGATTATTCAACATCTAAAAGAATGCTAATTGTCTAATAAATTCCTAAGACACTAATTGGGACACTGCTCATTATAATTAGTAGTGAGCATTCCTCTTCATGCACCAATGCCCCTCAGACACTAAAAATCCATCAGTACTGACAATGGAAAAACCAGCACTATTCTAATACATAGTAAAATGAATTCAGACATGTTACATAAATAAATGCTCATCTTTGCACCAGCAACAATTATCTTAGGAACCATCTGTGGTTCATAACCAATTTGGAAAATAACACCTGGATAGAAGATTCCAGAACCTGGGGCATAATAAGGAGCATTGATTACACCTTTAAATTTTAATTTTTAAGCTAAGAGTACCTCTTTCTGGAAGGTTCTATAAGGTAACAGAAGTGGGACCTAAGACAGAAATACAGAATTGTCCTTAAATCCTAGTAGCTTAAAATAAATACTTATTACCTCATACAATTTCTGAGGGTCAGGAATCTGGGAGCAGCTTAGGTGGGTGTTTCTGGCTCAGCATCTCTCATGAGGTCACAATCAAGGTGTAAACTAGGGTTCAGTTATCTTAAGGCTTACCTGGAGCTGGAAAATCCTCTTCCCAGCTTAGTGTAGTGACCGCTGGCTAAGAACTCAGTTCCTCACTGACTGGTGGTTGAAGGCCTCAGTTCCTCACCAGTTGGGCCTCTCCAAAGGGGTGTTCATCAAGGCATCAGGCTTACCCCCAAATAAGTGGCCCATGAGAGAGTGGGGACCTTGCAGTGCCTTTTTATGACTGCATCTCAAAAGCCACACACTTCCACTTCCACTTCATCCCATTTGTAAGCAGCCAGTCACTAACTCCAGCCTTACTCAAGAAGAGAAGTAGTGTCCACCTGTTGAAGGATGCATATCAGAGAATTGGTGGACCTATTTTTGAAACCACCATGGCCCCTTCTAAGCACAAATGCTGGGGATGAAGCTCGGGTTGTTATTCTGAATGTGGAGCCCAATAGTCTGCAGATTTCGCTCCCACACTTGAGATTTCCTTTTAGAGTGTATGTCGGGCAGGGCTGAGACACTTTGAATCACAGCAGTCATTTAAATGCCATTAGCTGGTATAAAAACAGAGTGAAAATGACATATTGTCTGCAAATTGTTTGCATTATTTCTACTCTTTCAGAACAGGTACAATTCCCTTTGCTTTATTTTTTCTGTCAGGATGAAGACCAGTACCCAATTCCTTTCCTTCTAGCCCAAATGAACTGGGTTTTCTAGCAGTTTCTCAGTAAGAGCAAACTTTTTTGGGGGAGGGATATTTCAGAGTTTGTCATGACCCAGAACAGATTGTCCAAATATTGTGATTTGCCTGTGCATACCAAAGGGCATAGCTAACTGTTTATTTGTTGAATCTACCACTCTTAATAAACATGATGTGTTGGGTCTTGTTTCAGGCTCTTTGCCATGGGTGACATTGACATTGAACATACACATACAGGTACACTGAGGGTTACAAAGAAGATGGTGGGGTCCTAAGAGAGCAATCTAATTTCCATGGCCAAAGAAGACTTTTTAGAATGAGGCAGGATATCTTTTTGAGCTGGGGTTTCCTTCTGGCAGTTTACACTTCCCTTTCCCCATAAAAACCAGAACCCAGGCTCCACCTACTGACTTTGGGGGATCTTTGTGGATGGGTGAAGTGTACAAGTTGCTGGGGGCCCTTCTATTAAAGCCATTATAGGTGTCCTGGGGGTTGCATAGGGAGTGCAGAGTGGCTGGGAGAAGCAGCACAAGAGAGAAACAATGTCTCTGGAGTGGGTGGGGGAGAGAGAGAGCTGTGGATTCTTGGAGAGAGAGTAGGAGATCAATGTACCAATCTGCGATTGCAACCCAAGGAGGTGGCAAGACCCAGAGGAGCTGCCTCTGCAATGGTCCAGAGCATTGGGCCCTTAGTGCCTCATTGCCCAGCCATTCTGTGTCCTGTGGTTCAGGTAGGTCAATGTGGTCTGACCACTACATGGGCTAGACAAGGGTTTCCTGGCTATCTCAGGGGCAGATGGTGGTAGGCTTCTAATTACTGAAGACCCGGGATTCTGTGCAGATTTGAGGGTGGGATAGAGAAAAGCCTTAGGAAAGACTGAGATCTAATTTCCCCCCAAACTGGCATAATAACCGCTGGAGTCAGATACATGTTGTTTTGAAGAAAATAGGTCGAAGCTGCTTGTAATCTGCTGAATTTATAGTCTGAGTCATCCTGTTATTTGGAGGGAGAGATGGTAAAAACAAAGCTGAGAGTCAAGGGTGGGCCCAGCAGAGGAGTCACAGGGTGGAGTTGCTTTCAAGGCTGAGGGAAGAGCACATGAGAGTGTTTTGACATAAGCAGTGGGAGGATATGAAGGAGACTGGGGCTCAGAGGACAGGAAGGTTGGTGGAAATCAAAGTGACCAGGTCACATGAGGCCAATTGAACAGCCAGGGCTTTGCTTTGAAAAACAATGTAATGGGAGGCAGGGAAGGGTTAGGGGAGCGAGGGAAGTACTGATAGGGTTGCATTTGGCTTGTATAAAAGATCATTCTGGATGAAGTCTGTATGATAGGTGGGAAGGGACAGGATAAAACACCAGAGAGGAGTTTGCAGTCCATTGTAGGGACTAGACAAATGGTGCTTTGAAAAGTGTTATTTTGTTGGAGGTGGAGAGAAAAGAATGAATCTGAGAAATATTTAGAAGATAGTCTGAGAATGCTCAGGTTTCCTGATTAAGCAACCGGGAGGATGGGTGTCAAATCAGGGGCAGTGAGAAGGGTCTCCCAAGGTGGGGGTGGATGGGAGAGAGAGAGAACCTACATTCCACTTGTCCATCCCCTGTTATAGTCCTAAACCCAGGGCCTCAGAGATGGTTCCTGCCCTTAGGACCTGTCTCTTGAAGGGCTGTTTCCCTAAATTTGGTGAAAAGGAGATGAGGATGGGTGTGGAGATAAATACATTTATAGGTATGAAGATGTGTGAAATAGGAAGTAAAGCTATTGCAGCATAGGTAGCTTGTCTCTGGAAAGTCTTTATTTTATTTTATTTTATTATTTTTTTTTATGTGGGTAAGTTCCCTGGCTGGGAATCAAACCCAGGCCGCAGCATTGACAGTGCTGAAGCCTTAGCCACTACACCACCAGGGAACTCCCTGGGAAGTCTTAGATTATCTGCCATGGGGAGTTGGAAAGAAAAGATGGACACCACGAATTTACAGCTGCATAATATGCCCATTTGTGGATATTTTTACCTTGCAGCTCTCAGCAGCTTGTGTATGAAAGAAAGCAGGTGGATAGGTTTCTTTATTTGTTTATTTTGAAAGTGGGTTTCTTGTTAATCACATCTAGCATATAGTGAGGTCTTGCTTTTTATCCAATCCAACAATCTCTGACTTTTAATTGGGGCATGGGTCCATTTACATTTTAATGTAAATATTGATATAGTGGAGTTTAAATCTACCATTTTGCTCTTTGTTTTCTATGAAGGAGGACCCCCCTCTAAAACAAAAGGAAACAAAACAAAAAACTGGAATTATCTCCTGCAGGGCAGGCCCCTTGCCATACAGGCTTCCTCTATTTAGATGAGTGTTTTAGGAACCCATCTGTATTATTGTACCAGCTGGTGTGGTTGTGGAAGTCTGTGTTTGGGTTCAGTGAATTTTTTTGGAAACTCAACGCGTTTGGTCATTTCATGATGGGTGATTTACAGGAACGACGTGCAGCACGACAACACACCTGCCCACATTGAGCTGAATGTTCAACAGTGTTTGATCAAAAATGGCATGACCCTCATGCCCCACCCTTTTTATTTTCCCAATTTTTCCCCGAGCAACTTTTTTTTTGTTTCCCCAGACGAAAAAGTCCTCAAAGGGAAAAGTTTTGTTGATATGGAAGAGGTGAAACAAAAAATGGCTGAGGCACTTAAAGGCATTAAAATCGATGAGTTCAAAAACTGTTTTGAGCAATGGAAAAAGTATCTCGATAGGTGTATTTTATCAAACGGAGATTACTTTCAAGGTTACTGAAGTTTAAACATGCAGAATAAATACACAATTTTTTATTAAAAAATTCTGGGTTTCCCCCCTTTTATTTTATCACATCTGTTCTTTGTTTTATTTTTTTTTTTTCTGGATTGAGTCTTTTTATGATTCCATTTTAATATCCTTTCTTGAGTTAGTAGCCATAACTATTAGTTGTGTCATTTTAGTGGTTACTGAAGTGGTTTAGAGTATAAATCTTTAATGTATCACTGTTACCTTCAAGATTCTGGAAGGTAGATATTCTACCACTTCAAGTAGACTAGAAGAATCTTATAGCAGTATACTTCCATTTCTCCCCACTCTATCTTAATGTTATTATTGTCATACCATTTTATTCTATCTATGTTATAAACTACAGAATACATTGTTATTTTTTCACTTTTAACAGTCAATTATCTTTTAAAGATAGTTAAATAGTAAGAGAAAGAGCCTTTATATTTATCCATGAAGTTACACTTTCCAATGTTCTTCATTCTTTTGCAGAGATGGAGATTTCCACTTGAGATATTTTCATTATTTCTTGTGTTCCTGGGTCTTTTGGAGATGATCTCCCCCCGCTCCCCAACTTTTGTATGTCAAGAAGTGTCTTTATTTTACCTTTGTTTTGGTAAATATTTTTGCTAAGCATAGAATTCAGCACTTTAAATTGTTGCTCTACTATTTTCTGGCTTGTATTGTGTCCCAAAAGAAGTCTGCTGTAATTCTTATTTTCTTCTGAACACCATGCATTTTTTCTCTGTCTGCTTTTAAGATTTTCTTTTTGTCACTGGTTTTAAGCAATTAGATTATATCTTAGTGTAAGTTCTTCATATGTCTAAAACTTGAGGTTTATTTGGCTTCTTAGATCTGCAGATTTATAATTTCCATCAAGTTTGGAAAATTGTGCCCTTATGTCTTCACGTATTTTTTTCTGTCTCCCTTAGACTCCAACAGTTCAATGATGCTCTGTTTATATTTGTTTAATCTTTTCTATCTTTGTTTTGTGTGATTTCTATTAAAATCTTCAAGTTCACTAATTTTGTGTTCTGTAGTCTAATGTTAATCACATCTAGTATATACATATTATTTCATGTTTTATAGTTTTTATCTCTTGAGTTCTATTTGGGTCTTTTAAAATATATTCATATCTTTGTTTAAATATGCTAAATCTTTAACTTCTTTATTACCTGAAATACAGTTATAAAATAACTGTTTTAATGTGCTTATCTAATAATTCTATCATCCATGTTATTTCTGGGTCAGTTTCAATTGATTGATTTTTTTTCCCTTCATTCTGTGTCATATTTTCCTGCTTCTTTGTGTGCCTGGTAATTTGGGATTGGGTGTCAGACATTGTTAATTTTACTTCCTTGGGTGCTGGATATTTTTGTAGTCCTATAAATGTTCTTGAGTTTTGTTCTGTGATGCACTCAAATTACTTGGAAACAGTTTGATCCTTTCATTTACTGCTTTGTAAGCCAGGACCACAGCTGTGTTTAGTTTAGAGATAATTTTGCCCCACTTACTGAGACAAAACTTTTCTAGGTTTTCACTATCCAATGAGAAATGCAACTATTCTGGCCTTGTGTGAACTCTGAGTATTGTTCCCTCTAATCTTTTTGGGTACTTCTTTCTTGGCCTCAGGTAATTTCCTTACATGCTTATATTTAGCTGAAGTCTTGAGGGAGACATTGCAGATCTTCAGAACTCCTTTTCCATGCAGCTGTCTCAACTCTGCTACTCAGCTCTACAAACTCTAGCTACCTTGGCTTTTACAAACTTTCGGCTCAAATAAGGAAACTCTCATTTCAAATCAGAGAGACCACTGGGCTCCAAATGGATTTCCTCTCCCTGCACCCATGGTCTAAAGATCTCTCCAGGCTGTAAGCTGGGGCAATCCTAGGGTTCACCTAATTTTTTCCTGTTTGCTTCATTACTTTATATCAGTGTCTTAAAAACCATTTTTTAAAAATATGTATTTTCCAGAGTTTTTCAGTTGTTTCAGTTAGGAGGTTAAATATGGTCTTTGTTACTTGAGCTTATCTAAGATTAGAAGTTACTCAGAGAATGGACTGGAAGTTTTTATAAATTCAAAGAACAAGGATGGCAGGAATAAAGCAAAGCGAAAGCTAGCAGTTGAAGTTTGGGTAATAATTGGGCATGTTTAAGATGTTGGAGGTGAGGCAGTTCTGGTGGACAAGTTGGCCATCAGTTAGCTCAAATGGAGTGTAAAGGGCAGTTGTTGAAACTGAGAAATATTTGGAATGTAGAAGAATAAGTTGTCTCTGCTTGCGAGTTTCTGAAGGGGCCATTTCCGTGTGAGTAGTGGAAAGAGAGCCTCTTATTAATCAAGGCTATGGAGGAAGGTTATTTACAACTGAACAGAGGTTCCTTGGGGCATAGTGAAAATGACTGGAGGTAGTGTCAGCAGAAGCTGTTAGGACAAAAATGTATAGCAGTATGGAAAGGACAGCGTAGGAGAGGAGTGAGCCCTGATGACAGGCTAAGCACTCCGGACGTAATGTTTGCTATGTTCCAGCTAGCAAGCCTTGACAAGTTGAGGTGCCAGGTGATGTGGGAGGTCTGAAGCAGGTTGACGGGTGGTAACCAACCTCCCAGATGCCTTCAATTATTTGTCCTTGGATTTGTCCCCCAGTGTATTGCCTTCATATTGAGTGGCCATGACTTTTGTAACCAGTAGGATATTGTGGAAATGACTTCCAAAGCTAGATCTTAAAGGAAATGGTGGCTTCCTGGATCACTGGGAGAAACAGGCCATCATACTGTGAGGACGCTTAAGTGGCTGGTGGAGCGGTCCACACGGGCAGGAAACGAACCCTCTTGCCAGCAACCAGCACCAACTTGCCAGGTATGTAAGTCCCTTGGACATCTATTCCCAGCCCCAGTCAGACTCTCAGGTCACTGCTGCTATGACCCAACATTTTAACAGTCACTTCGTAAGTGATCTTCAAGCCAGAATCTTCTAGCTAAGCCATTCCTAAATTTCTGACCCATAGAAATTACATGAGATGATAAATGTTTATTGGTGTTTTTAGCATTTAAAATTTGGGACAATTTGTTATTCAGTGGTAGATAACTAATAATGATTTTGGCACACGGAACTGGATGTCTTGAGAAAAACCTAAAAATTTGGGCATGGGTTTGGATGCAGATGTTGAGCACAGGCTAGAAATACTATAAGGAGAGTGTTGTGGGCAGTACATGCACGTTGTCCTGGTGGCTCACCTTGGTAGCATGGGGCAGCAGGTGGGCCTATAGGTGCCCACCTTCTGGGTATAAAAATAATATAGCTGCCATTTCCTTTTGCCCTCTACATCTTGCATAATATGACCTCTGGGGCCCATCAACTGGAACTATATAGAAACTGGAATTCTGGGGAATGTAGTTCAGTGATCCCACGTTGATATATTGCAAAGCCACCACAGCCCTCAAATGGAACGCTAAGAAGTTTTCCTTGAGCAGGATCGTGTCAGGAAGACAGAGGAGGGATCTTAGCCAAGATGTTAGCTTTTTTTTTTTTTTTTTTTTTGCTAAGGGGCAGAGACTTACTCTATGTACTGAAAGTAATGAGAATCGCAACCATGTTGCAAGGCCTCATGGGAAATCAGAAAAAGCCACAGAATGTCCTTTCTCTGCTACCACTATTTCTGCTGAGAAGTGAAGCCACGTGAAAGAAAGGTAAAAATCCAAGAGACCCAAAAGAAAACTATGGGTGGGGGGATGTGTTGATACTTCGGTAGTCACACGGGGATTAGCTAGGAAACAGGTGCGCTCACACTGAAGATCACTTCAACGGCACGCTAAAATGACTTCTCTCTCACCCCAGCTAAAGGGAGGAAGACCACAATTGTGACTAGAGGGAAGAGGGTGCCTAGCTGGCTGACAATGGGTGCAGCTCTCTGTATGGACGCACTCCTACGAAGAGGTTCGCAGTTGCCGTTTTTCATCTTTTAGGAGCTTTTCAAAGACAACTGGGTGAGGGCAGTGAGAGGCCATTGTCCTGGGGGAGAGTGAGCAGTGACACATTTAGCCCAGACTTGGCTCAGGGCCAGCCAGCTCTTCCTGAGCATGTGGGGTTCCACCCAGTTTTGGGGGGAAGCTGGGAAATTGACATCGGTTGGGGCATATGGATTGTGTCATCAGCACAGCGAAGTAGGGCAGGCCTATGATGTCAATTTGAATCCCCTTGGTAGGCAACCTCCACTCTGGGCATTTTTGGTCATCAGGATCCCCAGAGCAAGCAGGAATACCACCTTCAAGCCTCCCACTTTCTAGAGTGGGGATAGGTCCCGTCTAAGTCAGCAGGAGTGGGAGTTCCTACACCACGTGTTGTAACAAGGGTACTTGTGCTGCTGCTGCTGCTGTCCCTCTGCCCCCTTGCACTCTGGAGGCACCTGGCACTGACCAGCTGGGATGACTTTAGATGGGTTATTTAGTCTCTTCCAACCTGAGTCTCTCCAGCTGTAAGATGGCTCCATACCTGTACCCGAATCATACTGCTGTGGGGAGGATCTGCCACCACTTGGAAAAGCATCCTGCACAGTTTCTGGCTCAGAATCGGTGTTTGAGAAAGGTGTGTCCTCATCATCAACTGGTCATCATTTAACATAGCCTGGAACCCAGTTTACACCCACGTTGTAAGTCCGTGGCATAGCTTCCTTCTTCAGAGAGCGGGCAGAGGCCTCCAGTAGAGCCGAGCAGGGTACCCTGATGTGATTTCCCTCTCCAGGAACTGTTTAGCTTTGGGTCCTGCTTAAACCCACTCTGATCCTGTAACTGTTTAAATAGTGTTCTCTCAGCAAGTTTCAGGGCTGGATGAGGCTTGGGAGGACAGGCATTACCACAGTAGACTGAGGTGAAAGGCGAGAGGAGGCTCCTCAGGGGAAGCTCACTGCCCTGGCATCTGGCCCAGCGCCCTGTGTAGTAGGAATTCTTTCCTGGGCAGACTCTGTGACTGGTGTTTCCTCAGCACCAAGGGAGGCTTCCAGAATGTACCTATGCTTCTCACTGGCAAGAGTTCTGTCTCAAAAGATTCAACTCTAGGCCAAAGACCCCAGGTACAACCGCTCTGCCAGCGACCTGGAGTGCCCAGAGCTCCCTCCACCACCTGAGCACTGGGACACTAGGAATACGCCATGACTGGTCACCGGTCTTTATTTATTGAGTTGAGAATTCACACAAGGTAACATCATACAGTAAATCACTTCCTGAACTTCATAAAAATGATTGTCACTCACTGTGCTTCACAAAAATTTCTTTTAATGAATAAATAATTTGATGAAATCAGAAATATTTACAATATAAACACAGGGAAAAGCTGCGGATCTGTGAATCTGATCGTTGAGCTTTTTGCATTTTGGAACTGAATTCCTCCCCAGCTTTTCCCTTGGAAACAATACAAATCTGATAGAAACAACAACTCATACAACGTATCTTTGCTCATTATATGTTTATCTGTTAGTCTTGGAAAGCTACATCGGCTTACATTATGCGACATGTTAAAATACAAATATTAACTAAAATAATATATTATCGTAATGCCAGGTAGCATTCTCCACAGAACAAAAATGTACACTCAGTAACAATAACAAAGGTTCACGGGCCACAAAATAATACCCCAAAGGTACAAATTCCTTCATAAGAATATAATTGTGCTCTTCAATTTACCGGGTGTCTACGCTGCTCTAACAAGCGGGTGCCTAGGAGGACAGTACGGGGTGACCGTGTGCTCTGTGTGTGTTTCTGCCAGGCAGCAGCATGACTGGGAATTGGGCAGTGCAAGCAGTTTTAAACACACTTTCTTGGGCTCTTAGAAAGAGCCAATTATGCAAAGCAAAATAAGCATATTGAGAAGTCTTGATCTCATCTACACAAATGCCACGGAACGTCTTGGCCTTGCGGGATGAAAAGGTCTGTTTGCTGAGCTCTGATGCGGTCAGCCAGAATTCAAGTATTCCAGGGCCACCTCGTAGCAGAACTTGTACTGATCCTGGAAAACAGACAAGAAGACGTGTCAGCTCTATATTATCCAAATGCTTTTGTTATTCAAGCAATTCTGCCGGACTGGGGTTTAATTGGAAGAAATCAAACTAAGGAGGATTTGAGTCCGAGATGAATCAGAAAGTCATGGTTCTGAACCACAAACATATGCCTGGTTGAGGTTCCCCACAAGGTCTAATGAAAAGTATTTTGATATCCATGCTCACTGGAATCCCTGGGAGATTCTGGATGAGTGGAACACACTTACATGTTTGTCCACACATATATGTGCCTGTACAGCATCCTGAGCGCGTAGTATGGGAAAATTGAGGAGAAGGAAAGGTAATGCGGGCTGGAGGAACTCCCTTCACGGCGTGCTCATGGAAGGCCCTCAGTGAATAAATGTGGCCTTTCTCCCGGCCCTGCTCCACCTTTGATTCTCAGTTAGCAGGGTTTTCTCCACTGTAGGAGAAGTTTTAAAGCACCTCTTAGGTACCAAGCACTTTGACCTGGCCCTTGACTTGGAGAAGTCCATGGTGCAATAAGGAGCAAGGAGGATGAGACAAGTGACCCAAGACGACCCATGAGGCAGAGCTGAGCGGGGTTCATGAATGGTCCCCAACATGGGTGTGGCAGAGGGAAGATCTGGAGAGAGGCAGCAGGTAACAGGAGAGAGAGAGAATGAATGGGTAGAGCTGGAGTAGGTGGCACTGTGCCTTGGTTTGCCCAGGACAGAATTAGTTTGTTCCTCTTGTCCTGGCATGAGCATTAGTAGCATCCGCTTTCACTCTCAAAAGTGTCCCACTTTGAATGATAAAGCACATGGTCATGCTTACTGGGATTGAAACAGGCATTGCAGGTGGGCAACAGGATAAGAAAAGGCACAGAGAGGAAATGTTTTCTACCCTCTGAGAACAAGTAGCAGTTCCTAATCAGGCAGTGAGTTCATTTTTTTGAGCACAGATTTCTTATCATGAACCCTGGCCTGAGCAAGCCCCGTGTGAGGTCCTGGCCCATTGAGGTGGGGTCTCAGGTGGCAGAGGAGGGCATTCTGCACCTGTGTGTGTGTGTGTGTGCACTGTGCTGATGGATGCTTGCCTGGGTGTGGCCTCTGAACCAAGCAGAGGGACATAGGGGTTGAGGATGCCTCCATCTGCCACCTGGAGCAGCCCAGTGTGCGGGGCAGAGGGGCTCAGCAACTGAAAGGCTCTTCGTGCTTTCGTGAGTTGTGAGAGTCAGCACCATTGTCTCATTACCCAACACGGTGGTCACAACCAAGGAAATGAATCTTTTATTTTGGGGTTTACCAAATTAATTAAAAATACATTTCTACATTTTTTCGGATATGTGCATCCTGATTAGTCACTGCAATTTTTTTCACCTATTATTTGTTCTCTAAATGCCCCACTAGTCTAACTTATTTATTTGAAGACAAGGGCCATAGCTTATCTGTCTGTGTATAATACACCACAGAACTTGACATACAGTTGGCGGGGGATGGGGAATGAAATGTTGGTTGTTCATGTAAATGATGACAAAGAGTTTAGCACTGTTTGATTCAACTCAAAAAACATTTCAGGCTAGAGACTGGGGATTTCAAGATACAGCCTCAGTCCACAGAGTGTTTATAATCTAGAGGTGAAGACAGAAAACAAAAAGATCATTTCAATATACTGAAGGTGCCACAAGATCAAAGACGAACAGTGGTAACACCTACCAGGAGAGCTAAAATAAAGACACAGAAAATAACAAGTGTTGGTGAGGATGTGGAGAAACTGGAACCATCATATAATGCTGGTGGGAGTGTACAATGGCACAGCCACTTTGGAAAACAGTCTGACAGTTTCTCAAAAAGTTAAACATAGGGTTACCCCATAACCCAGCAATTCCACTCCTAGCTATGTACACAAGAGAACTGAAAATAGTGTCTACTCAAAAACATTTGATACACATTCCATTCTTCTTTATTTTAGGATTTGATACTTTTATTTTCAGAATATTTACACTTGAATTTTAGAATTCAGATGTTGTCAGATTACTGAGGTGACACATTGGCTATGAAGTGCTCCCATCAGTTTTCCTTTTTGAGTGTGTGTGTGTGTGTGTGTGTGTGTGTGTGTGTTTCACCGAAGACTATGCTTTTCATAAAAATCTAAGAGATCCAACTCCTTATTGAATAAACATGATTTTGTACAAACCTAATTGTGCAACTAATTTCACTGTCTACTATGAACCATCCTTTTAACATATGAAAATGCTAAAATTTCATTTAGGGGGAAATGTGGCTGCTGGCCTCAGGCCACAACACAGGTGAGGAAATACCAAAGAGATTCAGGGCTTCAGGGCCAAGGGGCTGCTCTGCTGGAAGTCAATGAACTTGACCTGTTGTAGGCATGACTATAATTTCCAAAATGAATTCTCTCTCATCTTATCGCTCCTAAGCGAGCTGCCAGTCCCCACAGATTCTGCGATGACAGGTTTCTCAATCAGAAACGTAAGAGGAATGAGAAGGATGATCACACATTGTTTTGTCCTCTTCCCCAAGCACCTCTGGAAATGCCTGAAATCTCCCTATGCTGGAAATGCTTACATTTGATCACCAGGTACAGGCTTGTCTTCTGTGGTTTCCTCTCAACTCACTTGCTTTTGAGCCATGTAATTAAGTAATTAAGGCACATGAGCTATTCCTGTGCTTCAGGGGAAAATAATCTCAAACTCTCTCGACGTGAGCAACATTAGCTGGCTTTGGGCATGGAGAGGTGACATCAACAGGGGCTCATCCTTGTGTAGGATGGTCACCAGGCCACGGCTGTGGTTCTCCAAGACCCGGGCCTGCGGTTCTCCAAGACCCAGGCCCCACTTTCACTGTAGACCACATGTCCTGTTTCCTTGGAGAGGGAGAAAGTGAAACCTGAAAGCCAGGCTATGCTTCAAAAGTCCCTGCTCACTCAGTGAGGGGTCAAGGCCACAACCCCAGCAGGTGGCTCTGGGAGCCCCCCTGCAGAGCTCAAGCTCTGCCTCTGTCAGCACAAACTGCCTGTGTTAATTACCTGGATCTTGGTAACTTTGGCCCGAGTTCTTACCACATCCCAGAGGATAATATATATCTCTAGGCAAGATCTGACCCCTAAGGGTGGTTAGAACAGAGCCCTGGAAACCTCAAAAGCCAAGGGAGAAGGACAAAGGTGACAGGGGAGTTGTTTGTTGAAGAAGCTGGTTTTCCCACAACTATCATAGCTTCAAAGGAAGTTAAATCTCAGGCTGTGGGTCCTGGCCTGCCTCCTGGCATCCAGTCCTTTCACAAGGACTAGAAGCTAGTGGAAGAAGGGAGGGACAGCTTAGAAGCTGGGCTGAAAAGGAGGTTAAAAAAAATACCTCTGCCCCTGCTGGAAAAAAAAAGAAATCTAGTCTAGAATTATAAATTACTTTGCTTCCCAGCAATCAATTGTTTTTCCTCTAGAGCCCTCAAAACTAAAAATTGGAAGAAATACATCTTTCAGGGCCTTGTGGATCTCTCTTGAGAGTGCCATGCTTCAGAACGGATGGATTTTCAAACTCAGAAGCAATTTAGATAAATCAGAGCCTCAAAGGGTGATGCAGATGGACACACTGACCCTCTCTGCACATCCGTCCCACCCTGTCAGGGAGGTGGCAGTGGTAGAGTTTTCAGGGTCTGGATGGAAGGGGCTTCTGCATGTGGTACATGAGCAGATCCAGCTGGGCCCAGGCCAGGGCTATCCCCAATGACCCCTCTTCCTTCCTGGCCAGCCAGCACGTACATACAGTCCAAAGCTTTCTGGCACACACCTCACCATTCTATGAAGACACAGCTAAGAAGCCTTGGCACTTCTGATGCAGGGACAACATCTTATGCTTAGGAGAAACCTGGGCCTCCTAAGGCTTTTTATGCCCAGTAGAATTTGTACCAGATTTTATCACCCGGACCTGAATTAATGACCTCAGCCAATACAAGCACTGATGAGTACCAAGCTAAACAGAAATTGTGCTTACAGGCAAAAACAAACAAACATGACAAGGGCCCTTCTTTAATTCAGGAAGCTTCAAGTCCATGCAAAGTGGACTGTTGACATATTTTTCCCCTCCAATCACCAGATATTATCTTGCTAACATTCACTGTGACAAATTTATTGAACATTTTTTTTTTTTCAGGAAATTGCAAAACTTTTCTATACTTCTCAGCCCCTGACCTTATCCTAAAACTGGTGCTAACCTTCCAAGTTCTGGGCCTCCAAGGATCCCATTTCCTCTATTTGAATGACATATAATGACAGATACTTCGAAGTAGTGAACTGGGATCAGGTGCTCCCTTCTGGTCCAACTACCCAGGTCTCGATTCCACAAAGAACCACCCTGTTCCACAGCTGGCACCACTGATTGGGAGAAAGCCACACTGTTTCTGCCCATAAAAATTTGTGAGTGATGACTGCTGTAGCCAGAGCCATTAGAGCAAAGGCCTGGAATGGCTCTATTCTAATGACCTCTTTAATTTAGGCTACCCTGAGGGAAATGACTTTGTTAAATCAAGGTCAGCTTTGCTTAGGTACCAACCAAAGTTTGGAAGCTACACATCTGTCTGTGAATCAGGGAGGTTAAGAAGTCGCCCATGGCATATTTTAATGCATGCATTTGTTATCCTGCTCTGCCAGCCTCTCATCTGTCTTAAGCTCAGGTCACTTGTGACTGCCTGACGGCCCTTTCCCCAGTTGCTCCAGCCTAGAAGACTGAGAACTGTGTGGTGGTAGGACCCTTCACAGTTCATGGTGGGTGCTAGGGAGTAAGCCAGTTCTCTGCCTCTGAGAGAGGTTGGTTCTAGTGACCATGGAATACATCCGTCAGCCTTTCAGCCCATATATGAAACGTGTGATACGTGAAAGGCTTAGGAGTGGTGCCTTGCACACATTATTAATAGGTACCATGTAAGTACTAGCTGCTAGCCATCACCTACTCTTCATCCAGTGCTTGTACAGGAGACTCTCAGTTAAGCAGCACCCATGGGGATTGGTAGATGATGGATAAATACAAGTAGCCTCTGTTAACTGGAACTCAAGCCACCAGCAAAATCTTGCCAGTTGCAAAAAGTTTTGCTAGTGGCTTGAGAGTGCTGGTTACTTGAGTTCTGGTTAATGGAGAGGCTACTGTTTATAAGTACCTCAGATGGACTGCTGACTACATGACGGCCTGGGGATACCTACACTATCAAGAACCACCTCTCTCACCTTGGCAGTTTCCGCAACACTCTCTCATATATCATCACATGGGATCACTTCAATAATCCAGTTATTATCCCTAGGTTACACAATCCAGGCCCAAGAAAGTTAAGTGCTTTGGCCAAGGAGACTTGAACTGCCAGATTAACTGGTCTGAGACCACAACTTGAACTAGTAGCACAACTGAGATTACAATTTGGGTTTTCATGGACTTCGCTAGGCCAGGGAAGAAAAGACAGTAATTTTGGGGTCACCATCTTTTTTCTATAGGAGCCAGGTAACTGCTGATGGTTGTGTGAATCTGCACCCCTCTGCCCAATTCCCTAGCTGGCACCATGCCTCTTGGACATAGAACAACTCATCAAAAGTGAGACACATATTTGGGGAAAGCAGAGGCTCCTGGAGAGTGACTTGGATACGTCCCATGAGTCCGTGTCACCTGTTACTATCACACCCAGCCCCAGGTGCTGCTGTAATGACTGGGGACCATTGTTACTTCCTCAACATTCGCTTAACTCTCAACTCTCTCTGACCCCAGGAGCACAGGCTTTCCATCTTGTTGGCAATAGCCATCTCTTCTTCCCTCTCCCCGCCCCAGGCTACTCTCCTGACCTTGGGATTAGTCCTACTGTTTCCTTCAGATCCTTCCTCCACTGGCAGAGATGTACAAAAACCTAACCTACACCCTTCCTCCTTTAAGCTTTTCTATTCTTGAGTCACAGTGATTGGCGTTTCAACAGCTCCAAACACACACACACACACACACACACACACACATGCACACACACACACACTAAAATAAAAGAGATTTCACCAAACACTCTTAAGAAAATAATTGCACACGGCCCTTTCTTTCTCAGCTCCTTTAATCCTTTTCTCAGCTATGGCCACCATAATTAAGTGCAATATTCTGGATGTCAAACTGAAATTCACAGCTTTGATAAATATTAGGTGATTAAGCTATTTATAAAATATGTAATTTGAAAATCTGGCATTTCATGTGCTACGATTATTTCTTCTCTGTGAAGATTAAGCGCTTAAGCCACGTGGAAGGAACTGCCAGGACCGGGAACTAATAAGGATGTTCACTTGTGAGTTTCAATGATTTCCGTATTTCAAATGCGTTTAGACCAAGTCTCCTTGTGACAGAGCAAAGTAAGAGAGGAAGAGGGAGAAGAATGCTTGCAAGCAAAGTGATTGCATTTTGCTTTTGAAAATGAGTCTCCTCCTCCATGCATCAGTTTCACTGCAAATCTGAGAGACGGGAATGAGCCTTCTGCTAACGAGGAGAATGCCACCCTTAGAACATGGGGAGGGCCTACCAGGAGGTCCACCATGTTGGGCTTGTTGTTCCTCAGTGTCTTCACAGCGTGGAAGACGTCCACCGTCCTCTGGTGCCGGAGCATCTCACAGACGATGCTGATGGCACAGAAGGTCCCGCTGCGGCCTCCTCCATTCCTGTCAGAAAAGAAATCAGACAGTTGGACTATGTTTGCCTTTACACTGCACCACTCACACAATCTTTTAGAAATCCCCCCTGAACCCTAGAAAACTGTTACTGGGGAAATGTTCTCCACCTGGGCCAAGCCTCCTGATAAAAGCAGATGGGAGTCCATGAGCTTCAGCACTGGGCCCACTGTTCACCTGGATGGAGGGGATGAGAGACTGGCACATCCTGCCCTCTCATAGTCACCTCAGCCCCAGGTTACGTAATTTAATACAGCAACTTACTGATTTTTATAGAGGGGGCCTACTTTTTTATCTGCTGGGAAACCTGGTGACGAGTGTGGGTTCTGTTCAAAGGGGGACTTGGCTATAAAAAATCCATTAGTATTTCATTGTTTATCTCTAAAAATAAGGGTTCTTTTTAAATACAGCCTTTTATTTTGAACTAAGTTTAGACATACAGATTGTTGCACAGATAGCAGAGAGTCCCCCTGCTTGTCTGTCTTCCCCTAGTGTGAACATCTTACGTAAGCATACTACATGGTCAAAACCAGGAAATTCATATGGCTACAAAACTATTACCTAAACTACACACCTTAGGCAAATGTCACCAGTTTTTTTCATATATGTCTTTTCTTTCTGGTCCAGGATCCAATTCTGAATCCCATTCTGCACTTAGTTGTCATCTCTCTTACTCTCTTCTAATTTGTGA
Source organism: Lyroderma lyra (assembly GCA_004026885.1). Taxonomy (NCBI): domain Eukaryota; kingdom Metazoa; phylum Chordata; class Mammalia; order Chiroptera; family Megadermatidae; genus Lyroderma; species Lyroderma lyra. The sequence continues at coordinate 66,036 of PVJL010008244.1, forward strand.
TGGGTCCTCAGGTTTTCCTTGTCTTTCTTGACCTTGACATTTTTGAAGTGTACTGGCCAGTTATTTTGTGGAACACAAAACACAGAATACAGATGTGGAAAATAGCCATGATCCCTATCCACAATCTGAGAAATCACTGTGAAATACAATTTGTAGACTCTTCCTTCGTTTGGGTTTGTCTGATGTTTTCTCATGATTGGAAATGAGGTTACACATTTTGACAGGAAAACCACAGGATGGTTGCATCCTTCCAGGGGTTCTTGTTGTTGAACCATCTTATTATTGGTGATAACCTTGATTGCTTATTAAAATGATGGGTGTCCGGCAGATACTTTCATTGTGTAGATGCCACCTTTCCCTTTGTAGTTAATAAATACCTTGGGAAAGACACTTTGGGATTTTGCGCATATCTTGTTTCCCCTCAAAGGTTTATCCACTGATTTTATTATAATGTCCATTGATGGATTCTTCTGCAACAGTCATCATTGCAATTTTGCCTAATTTATTTTCTACTTCCCTCGCTGCTTCAACATTCTACTACTATAAGGGAGAGCTATTTCTTTCTCCTCCATTTAAAGCTTTTATTTGCTTATTTATTTTTATTGTGTTGTTTATGTCAGTTTAGACTTATCCATATTAATTGGATTTTATGAGCTAACATTCAGGAGTATTAATATTGATCTCATTGTTGAAATTGTTCTGGCTTCAGTCATTAGGAGCTCCATCAGGCTGGTTCCTATGTTCTTTGGACAAGACTCCATCCTTGTCTGAGTACATCCTTATTTTCTGGAACCACAAGGTATTCCATACTCAACCTGCATCTTCCCTGTACCAGCTCTGGAATCAACCACTTCTTCAAAGAGCTAGGGATCTTTTTGAAAAAACAAACACAACATCATTCTCACACCTAAATTAAACATCACTGTTGCATGTAATCAAATTTCTTATCAAATTTCCCAGATTGTTTCACACATTTTCTTATGGTTGCCTTTTTCAAATTTACATCTAAGCAGAGCCTACACATAGCATTTGTTGAAAATGTCTTGCAAGTTCATGTTAATCTATGGGTTCCTCTTCACTCTCTTTTTTTCTTGGCAATTTATTTCTTGAGGAAATGTGCTCATTTTTCCTGCAGAGAGCCCCATATTCTGGTTTGTTCCCATTCATTGTATCTCAGTGAATCATTTAACATGTTGCTCTCTAATCCTGTATTTCCTGTAAATTGGGAGTTAGCTCCAGAGCTTCCTAACACTTTTTTTTTGGTCAAAGATACTTATAAGTATACTTTCATTAGGAAGCAGGCATAGATGTCAAGTTATTCCTTGTTTTATGATTTTAAGATTGATCATTGCATTCAAATGTTAGCTTGATCAGTCCATTAAGTTCCAAATCAGTTTTAAATAAAGTACAACATACCTACAATTAAGTCTACAAATGGTTAAGTATATATCTCAGTTAATTTTCATAAATGTATATGCCATGTAATCACCTCTGAGATAAAACACAATGATGAGCTCCCTAGGTTATCCCTCTTACTCCTTCCTCATTAATACCATCAACACCCCAAAGACAACCTCAGTTCTCTGTTCTCACTTTTAGCATCATAAACTCCTTTTGTCTGTTGTTGAATTTTGTATAAGTGAAATCATGCAGTATATACTCGTTGGAGTCTTGTTTATTTCAATTAGTATCTGTGGAGGATCATCCATGTTGTATCAGTAGTGTATTCTTTTATATTGCTGAGAATAATTTCCCTGAATGGACATGCTGCTGTATAAGTTATTTATTTAACAGCTGATGAATGGGCTGTTTCTAGTTTCCGATATTATGAATAAACCTGCTATCAACATGTCTCATGGTGCATACATGACTCATTTCTATAGTCATATGCCTAGGAGTGGAAGAGCTCAGAGAATGTTTTGGCTTTGTAGATGCTGTCAATAGTTCCAAAGTGGCTATAGCATATTACTTCCTACCAGCAGTGTATGGGAGTTCCAGTTACTATAGCTTCACCAACACTTGGTATTACCATATATTTGTCTTGCAAATTTCAGACATTCTGGTTAGTATGCCATAGCATCCGATCCTGACTGTAATGTGCATGCTCCTGAAAACTAATGTTGCTGGGGGCTTTTCTTATGCTTATTGGCTATTTGGATATTCTTTTTTTTTAAATGAAGTTCTTTTTTTTTTCAATTCATTTTTATTGTTAGACTTACTGGGGTGACATCTGTTAGCAAGGATTACATAGGTCTCAGGCATACAGTTCTACAGTGCATTGTCACCTTGATGTATAATAAGTTCACCACCTAATGTGACTTCTCTTTCCATCACCTTATATTTAGCTTCCCCCCCTCCTCTCCCACCCCCTCCCCTTTCTCCCCTCCCTAACCCACTTGTCCCCAAATAAACATTAAACTATTGATTGTGTCCATGGGTTATTTGTTTGTTCATTTCTTTTTTTCTTTGCTTTCAGTTTTATAT